>QOCX01007332.1:0-10259 GCA_005959815.1 Sarcophaga bullata
GACATTAATGCTTTTCACAAGAAAGTAACCAGGAGCTTAACTGGTACAATGCTAGAAGGAAGTTAATCTTACTGAAAATTAACGCTCGATATAGGTTGTGGAAGTAAAGTAGAGCGGTAGGTTGCAATACTTTGGAGCCTCATAGCTAAATACATGGGTTTGGATAACAGAAGCATAACTCAAGATTCCGTTATGAGATTTAAATTAATTTAAATCCATTAAATCGCCTTTACCTCCACTATACTGTTGTTAATGAATGGGCACAATAATTTTTCATTGAGGATGTAGCTAATCTGCCGCCTTTGCATACTGGGGCCACTGTAGAATAACTTGTAAATTAATTCATAAATATTTTAAAAAGCCTCCATTCATTTTCAATTTAATTTCAATTATCCATCAATTTAATCAGTATTTATAGCATAAGCAGCACCATTATCGAATAGAACAGAACTGAATGGAGATGAAGAGCTTGCTACACAAATTATGCTTTTCACAGTTAATATTTCATTTGATTTTATTTTATTACCAACACTCTGGTTAGTCTGCTACTTTATTCGCATTTCATTTTGTAATTTTTTTTTCTTGTTGTTTTCAACGCATTCATTAGAAGTGCAGAACTTTATTTTTTAATGAAATCAAATTAAAACACTTTAGAAACTCATTTACAGTAAAAGTTTCTTGGGGCTTGGAATTCTTTTTCCATTTTTTTTTCCATTCCATGTCAGAGAAACTACAACGTCTTTGCCGGCTATGCTACTTGGGTTTTTTTTTTAAAGAAACATTTTTTTTCTTCCAAACTTAAGTTAACAAGAGTCGAGTGGAGAGAGTGTAAAGAATATGAAGGACACCACAGTACAAGGCTAATAAAGTCAGCAGGACATAACATACATACGTACATATGTACGAAGAACTTATGAGATGATGAGTATGAAGTTAATCATCACTTTACACTTTACACTGAAACCAATAAGTAGACGTTCGCAGACAAACAGCTTTGAAGAGTGGGCGGTTGGTTGGTCATGTCATGAATGCTTGGATAGACAAACGGAATTTATTTTGTTTGATAATGAAGATGAAGAGGACAACAACGACGACGATAACGACAATGTCGTTTGTTAATGATAATGATGGCTTTGGTCAACATTATTACAGGCGAATAAGTGTTACATATATTTTGATGAGCTACCCTGTCTTTCTTCTCTCCGTTGGTATCCTTGGTTGGTATTTTTAGTTTAAAAATTTTCGTTCTTAATATACCAGCTTTAGCCAGCTTATCATAAATACTCGTCGTCATCCTCATTATTATCATTAGGGGAAGCATTAAGCACGAGTATCACTAGCAAATGACACAACACTGGCATCCATCTATTCCTTCATTCGTTTATTTGTTTTTTCTCTCTTTCCTTTTCCTTTGCTTTCTATTGAAGTAACCAAATGAGCAACAGCATTGAGACAGACGGCATTAAAGCTTTAAATTGAATTATTTTTAATCATTAAATTCAAGTTTTTTTTTCTGTTTTTTCTTTTGTATTTTAATGCTTAAAAAAATGTTTCAATTTCTTTTTAAAAAAATTTTTGCTTTAAGCAGCAAACAAATCTTTTTTTTTTTCATTGCTTCTAAGAGCACAATACAAAGGAGAGCAGGAGTAGCTGTTGCTATTTAAAGTTTTTCTTTTGATGCGGGTGTGCAGTGGCAGTGGCAGTGGCAATGGCAAATTGTTGCTGACAAAAGCAGTGGCAGTGCCGTGGCAGTGATGGCAAATGATGACTCTGAGCGAAGGCAATAACGACGCTGCTCATTACCGCATTTAACTGCGCGCAGATAATTCTTCTATTTTAGAAAATAAATACTAATACAACAACAATAATAGAAATGAAATTTATCCAAAAAGAAATTTATTTGTTTCCACACCAAAAAATTCCATCAGACATCTCTGCCACCCAACCAACCAACCATTTGTAATGCCATCAGCATCAAGTGGGTATCAACACATTCTCACCACTCATGCTACTGCACTGTTGAATAATGAAAGAAATTTTGAATTTAAAGCGGTTTTATTTAAATTACCATCACTGGTATACAGATTCTTGACAGCGTCAAATAAAAAAAAAAAAAAAAATTCAAAAAAGGATAAAGTAAAGGAAACAAAAATTATTTCATTTCTCCTTTCTACATTTCTACCCCTAATAAGGAGATAAAAGACAGTGGTTTAGTTTGATTTGGGAAATGAAAGAAAGAGATAACATCCTACAAAAACCCTATACGAGGTGTGTTCAAGTAAGGCGGTTTATTGAAATCAGCATCGTGCAACAATCAAATTTTCTTAGCATATTCTGTTGAGAACTTAAGTGCATCTATTATTACAAACCTTCAGAGTGGATTACAACCTAGCTTCTCCCACCACTTATGTATTATGTGTTAATTTTATACATGCTACGAACTACAGTTTAAAATTGACTGCGAATGATAGATTTTTTGAGAAACTTTTTCAATGGCAATTTTGTTGCTCTCAGAGTTTGAAATCTGCTGAGAGTATACTTCATTACGCTGCCCATGTCTGACTTGGGGTTTCAATTGTGAAGTCTCTAATATATATGCGCGATTGTATTAATTTACTTTCGTCTTGTAAAAGATTCTCTTTATAAAGGCAAGCCTAAATTTGAAATAGAATCCATAATCTTCTCTCAGTAGGCAAATGAAGAAGATATTGCACAGAATACTGTCGATAAGACTCTAAGAACTGCATTTGATTCTTTCATGAGTAGAAAAGATAGGGAAAACAATCAACCTGAAGAGCGAAAGAAAAAATATCAAATAGAGAAACCGATAGAGAAGAAGAAGAAACCGATAGAAGGACATAGCATGAGACGAAGGTAAATTTGCCAAAGGCCATTACACTGAGCAAACCGAATAGCTTCAGACATCTATGTAATCGAGCTGACAAGTATCTTAAAAATGCTTAATTCGGAAGGTAAGCGCACCCTGAGGATAGTCCCTAATTAATTAGTACATGGTGTTTCAATTAGAAAAATCGTTTATGAGACGAGGGAGGGAGTAGAGTTTATGTTCATTAAATTTTTGAATTCGTTTTTATTTTAAGTTGCAAGATAAACTTCCGCAGAGAGAGAGAGAGAGAGAGAGAGAGAATTTCTCATACAAGCAGTGAAACTAAAGAATGAAGTTTCTCCGCAACGCAAGTGTATTGCTTAACAATATACGATCTTCAGGAACAGATCTGTTTGTTTCTCCAATCCCTGGAAGGATCAATATAGCAATGAAACACAAATATTCTCGACCCTCGACCTCTTGCCTACGTGGTTGGTGCATTTTCACGTTGGATCTTAATAGCAAGAAGATCAGATGGAGTGAAGTATTTATTGCAAACGTCTTAAGAAATCAGAGAACTTTAATGCTTCTTTTCGTATTTGAAAAATATGACTTTTCCAATGCGCCAGGATATCAAGAGCTTCTGGCTTAAACATCATTAGTTACAGATGACGTAATAATATTGGAAAAATTACATATTGGGAAAAATAATTACGCTTCACATGGGAGGAACCAACATAGAACATACTATGAACAAACATGACACTGTCACAGTTACATTAGGATGACTGATGGATTTTGATCGATCGTGAAATCAATCTGCCTAACAAAAATCCTAAATGGATTTCAAGTCATAGGTGTTCTATTAGTTTGCTATATAGACAAGTATCGGTTACCTCATCTGGATATAAAGCATTGCAATAAGCGAGTGCTACCACTACCTGTACATGACTCGAGGTGTGGGTGTGTTTCAGGACATGATGGTGTGGAATGGGCGAGACACTATCCTGCCGGCGCGTTCCAGTGAGAACGTGCAGCGAGCTATTTTGTTCGCCTGGAATTCAGCAAGGCTCAGACGAAGGACAGAAATAAGCAGAATGACAAACCAAATGCCAACCAGACCCTACATTGAAAGGATGGTAGAGTGCTGTTGTGGAAAGAAATGATCCAGAGAAAGGGTAATGGAAGAAAGTGAAAAGCAATTTTCGCCCAGCATGAGTACAGTGTATCTCGAACGAGCTTTCTCAGAAAGGAAAAATGCGTTAACGAATTGTGAATTGAACTTTGACTCTGTTGGTGTCTTAGTCGACCGCGCATGGACCCATTTTTAAAGATGAAATACGATTTGACACAAAAACTTAATTTCAAGTAAACCAACACACGAATTTAATTTGAAGTCATCTCCTCAATGCGACAAAAGTTTGATGTCGAAAAAATGGAAAAGTCAAGTAAAAGTTTGAGTTTTATTAGTGCAATTAAGGTACTTTCATCTCTCATAACTTTTTAAGATGCAAAACATGCCTATTTAAGTCGTAATTCTAATATGCCTAGACTAACCACTGTTTTGTGCCTTTGCTCCTAATGAATGAAATACGCTTCTGTTTCTGTTACTGCTTTTTCAAAATTTTTGTTTGACTATAAAATTTTTTATACGATTCTGTTTATTCCTTTTGATTTCATTTCTTTACCAATGGCAATAAAAAAAAAAGTAATTCACACTTGGATTTCTATTTGATATTCTTTTAAATTTTTTAAATTGAATTAAATTTTTGAATGAGGGGGTTGATGAAGATGATGGTGATGATGATGATTATAACGACGACAATGATAAGGGTAAAGGGAATGAATGGTAAGACAATTGTAAGGTGCTGGTTGTCTTTCAATTTAAAAATTATACAAAATGAATCCAATTTTTTTTTTATGTGCAACAATTTGTAGCAGTACCCCAATTGAGAAAGTGGGGGAGGGATGGGTTGGAGTTGTAAAAGCAACATAAAAAAAATAATGTCAAGGATCTGTGTTTTATAAATATATTTCAAGGTTTTTTTTTTTTTTTTTTTTTTTTTTTTTTTTTTTTTTTTTTTTTTGTTGTTGTTGTTGTTGTTGGTTGGCAGTGAAGAGTAAAGTGTCCTTACTAGGGGTAAAATGAAATGATAAGAGAGTAGCACTACTAGCAGAAATGCCATAAAACAACTGTCAATAAATTACGAAAAGATTAAACTTTTAAATTATTTCAGAGAAAAATAACACAAAACAAGGGAGAAAAGTAGGAGTGAAAGGAATGATAATAAGGACACTTTCAATTAACTTGAATGGAGATACTTTACTGCAATTTGTTTAAGAAAATTCTAATAATTTTGGGTGAAATTCTCTCCTCCTTATTTTAATGTTTAAGAGTGTAAATGCAAAATAATTTAATTTGTTGAAAACAAACCTCATATAACCTCAGGCCAAAGGTCATTACATTGGCCTGTAAGTAAACACAGAGAAGGGGAGGCTTTTGTTTAACTTAAACAACTTAAATTATTGTATTTTCAATTGAAATTTTTTAATCTGTTTTGGCCTTTAGCCTTGGCTTTTATTATTTAAATTGGCTTTTAACAGTCTTGTTGATGCGTTTAAAGCTGTTTTTAATCAAAATCATAAAAACATTCAAAATGAAATTATAAACTCACCCAGTGTATGTTGTATGTCTTGTCATTTAATTAACTTGGTTGGTTTTGTTCATGTGCTATTTTTGTTTTTTTTTGTGTTTCGGCTCTCTCTCTCTCTCTAGGACGCTTTTGTTTTATCTCTGCCTTAATCCTGGGCATTATTTTTAAAGACCTGCAAATAGAAAATGAAAAACCCGCGTAATTTTTTAATTAAATTTTAATTAGAAAATGAAAAATAAAGAAAAAAAAAAACAAACGAAATTCTCATTTCATTTTCATTTAAAATATAAACAACAACAACAACAATAATTATAATAACAACAACAACAAAGGTCTGTTTTCACTTGTTTCTTTTTCCAAAATAGCTTTCGGTACCCTTGACGTTTTGTGTTGCCTTTAAAGCTTATTTAAATATTTTTGTTTTATAATTAAAGGCTTCTGCTATTGGCATTGATTTTTGTTGTTGTTGTTGGTTGTTGTTGTTGTTGTTGTTGCTGCTGCTTTATTTGAATATTTTTAATAAATAATTTTGACATTAATTTACATCGTAATATCGTCATTTTGTCACACCATCATTGTCGTCATTAAATGTTACAAGAAAACATTTGAAGCCTTTAAGACCGCTGAGCTGCAATGGTTTATTAAAACATTTAAGGGGTTGGTAGCATAGCAAGGTAGGAATAAGAAGGGGGAAAATTTACTTAATTGAACAGAAGTGACATGACACTGTTGACTGAGATAAGCTTTTAGCGCTGTAAATTCATGAGAACCTGTTATACTCACTTATCACCGAAAAGCAACAGCCTCTGTACTCTATTAGTTCGGTACTCTATTGATTCTGTAATTTAATCTCTATTGACTCCGAACTCTACTGACACTGTATTCTCTATTTACTCTGTACTCTATTGACTCTGTGCTCTCTATTGGCTCTGTATTCTATTAACTCTGTACTCTATTAACACCGTAATCTATTGACTCTGTACTTTATTGACCCTGTACTCTACTTTAGCTTCGTATGATCGAGAAACAAACTAAGGAATGGCGCTTTATAATACAAATATCGTACTTTATTCATTGTCAGTGTCAAAGTCCTCGTCTCGTTCTACCATCAATCAATCTAGGACGCCGTTCAATATAAGGACATTCCAGCTGAATTACTCAGAAACATGAGAACTGCATAGTCAAGCCGAGTATTACAAAAACACATGCAGATTATTTCCAATTCTTCCTATCCGGAAAACCCTCATGAAGAACGGTTTAATTGATTATGAGACAGAATTTAAGCATCTCTTTACCTATTCCGCATAATTTACCCTACCAACGCCTTAATTTCTGTATCGAACATTTTCTTGGCATTAAAAGGCAAACGCGATACACCGTTGTGATGTCTTAAAAGGATTAATGCTGGGCATTAAAGCAAAAATTTAATTTTAACATTTTCTCATTATATTTCTGGTCATTTTAAAATTAATTTTGACTTCTAATATTCCCCCAAGCCATTATTAAATGGCGTGACATTTAATCTTAAGTCAACCGGCTTTAATATACAAAAATCAAGAAAATTTTTTGAGAATTATTTTAAGAAATGAAGTTAATGAAAAAGATCTGAAAGGAAAACTTTAGTTTCGAACTTAAATAGATATTTTTTGCATCTTATTTCAATACAAAATCAATTTAAGACTGTATTGCATAATGGTTTTTCCCCATCAAGACTCCATTTTCGCATGCAAATTTCGGGAAAGTCCTACTCTCTGTATATTTTCAAGTGTGAAATTCATTGAAAACTTTCATAGGTACGAAATGGTTACTTTGCTTAGATTTCCTCAATATTTGTAACCATGGGGACACATATACTTGAGACTTTCGTGTGTTACCTGTAAATACCAGTCTATGAGTCCAGTTGCACTAATCAAGATTTTTCAAGTTACGCAGTCTAGTTCTGTCTCTGATTGCCTTGTAACAATGTCCGATTGCAATCTTTATCTGACTGAGTATAAACGAGAAGCAACCACACGATCTGCAAAACGAGTAGGTCTGCAATGACAACTGATCTGCTGAGACGATCGAAATGCATACATACATAACTGGTCATTACAGTGAGGATGATTACGACCTAGATTCTCATACCAATTGAGATGTGTGTGTTAATTTTATTACATGAGTGGGTGGACTTACAGTTTAAGTTCACTACGGATAAGACAGCTTTTTGAGAAACCTTCAGAGTTTTTGTCTGAAATTTGCTGAGAAGCGATGTATGAGATGTATGACTTGAATTTTGAAATTTGGCTAGTCTAATAATCCAAAAGACTACTTACTAGGCTACGGTCACTATGATCACTAAACAGTGACAACAAAACTGTAACGAACAGCACATTTTGAACACAGTGCTCTAAATAGTCTCCTGACGTAATACTGCACTGTCAAACATCGGCTGGAAGTCTGAGGCTTTTAACTGCTAAGGCAACGAAACTCGTACTGAATACCAATTTATAGATTAATGTATGTAGGGATTCCTCTCATATCTGTTGGACTGTCTATTACGCCAAAAACATTTAAAGTCGCTAAAAAATCATAGGCTGTTGAAGACACTTGCTTTAGAGACTCTCGCTTGTAGGAACATCTCTTTCACTGTATCTACTCGCAGTGGAAATTACTTCTGCAGCAGTGGCTAAAGATCGTTGGTGAAAGAAACTGCTATGAACTACTTTGTTTAACAATGTCTTAAGACAAGAATTGCTAGTTTGTTTTTAGGGCATTGTTTATTGCGGTATAACTACGGGCTGCTACATGTGCTCGAGTGAGTTTGTGATTTAACAAACTCTCGTAACTTATTCTCAGCACTTAATGCTGCCAAGTTTAGTTATTAAAATACAGTAAAAATTCTTTAAAAACCGCTTTTATAAACTTCCTGCAAACAAATGTCTTTTAAGCACTTTCCCTTTTAAGATTTACCAATTTTGTTTTTTTCCTTTTGAAATTCACAGAAATTCCAATAAATTCTCTACTCCTAACGTTTCCTATGTTTTTAGTTTTACTGATCAACACATGTCCTTTGTCGACCATCCATTGAAATTAATTAAAACATCTTAACATTATGCAACGTTAAGTGTTTAAGTTCTGAGTTAATCCCAGCAATAAATTTATGGTTCAGGACATGTGTTATTAAATATTTTGTACAGATTTACCAGCTTAATTAACAATAATAATCATTTCCTCCCGTGCCACCATGCCACCACCCCACCATCACTAGCCAATTGAGGAGATTTCTTCATCTCGTACATAATTATGCTCAATTCAATTAAATCATGGCCACCCTTCTCTGCCCTCACCCTGCAACTTAATCAGAAATTCTAAGTAACATTTAAATTTATTCGTGATACTAATTTCATAAAGACGAATAAGAATTCCTTTTTTTTCTTATAGTCGTCGAAGTAATAAAATTAATTGGATTTACACTCGCTGGCAATTGCTAAGATTATTGTGACACAAAGACTTTTTCGACCCATATAAGCAGCATTAAAAATAATAGAAAAAAAAAAGAAACGAAAATCATTTTGACAAATCCATAATGACACGAATTAAAGTCCATTTCGGTTTTTATTCCTTTTTCTCTCTCGTTTTCTTTCTTACTTAGAAAATCAAATAAAAATTCTATTTATGCACCCCTAACCACCATCGTATGTAAGACCTTAAGACCTTAATAAATTCAGTTTCTATTCCTTTTACTATTTCTTTAACTTTGTAGTTGTTGCTGCTGCTGCTGTTGTTGTTGTTGTTATTATTGTTGTTTAGCCTCATTTTGATTATAATTAATAAAAATTGTGGTCAAACTAACGCAAGTATCCGGTATTAAACGCACTTAATTCACATGTTAATTGAAAAGTCCTTCATATGACAGTTTATATCTGTGTTTCAGCAAACGTGGTTATGTTGTGCTTATGCACAGTGGGTCAAAAGGTGTGGAATAATTTGTCTTGGTCATTACAGTTCACAAAATACGGGAACAGTTAGTGGAATATTACCTACACTACTCTTTATAAGCAGCTCATTCATGGTAGTTGACGGCAGCTAGAGCTCTCTCTGCTCTATTCATTCATCAGATCAGATAGTAGTTTTAGCCGTTGTTACCACTGTTTTCTCATTGTCTCAACAATCGTGTTCTTATTTACTGCTTTTATATCTCGTATTGGAGTTTTCAAGTTTTCCCTCATAATATGAAATAATTCGGCCAACTCCTAGGATGCCCTCCTAAGCTCTGCCTTTTCACAATAAACGACATGAAATCGGGATTTTTAAAAGCTTCCTTACCATACTGTTGAAATATACAGTAAAACACTGAATAACAGTTCATTAGCTGATATATGTTACAAGGATATTACCTTCAAACCTTGGTAAGAACGTCACAGTATTCTACAAGCCAAACCACAGACTTAAGGGTATGATTAAATGAGCTGGATGTGAAAATGTTAGAGCGTCTTCGCTCTGACTGTCCAGCAATTTTTAGGAGAAAACTGATTACAATGGTCGAGGATTTCTATAAGGGTTTAAGTACCCTGTTGGAAGCTTATATTCAAGTTCTCTATGGTATGTAATGAGATTACGCTGGCATCCACACCTAATTGATTCCTAAATTTTGTTTTCTGTACTTATNAGTATCTCTGTGATATGTAATGAGATTACGCTGGCATCCACTGGTACGTTGTGTGTATTAAGTTTTATACATAAGTGGAGGGACCTACAGTTTAAAGTAGAATCTGAACGACAGTTTTTTGAGAAGC
>QOCX01007333.1:0-10259 GCA_005959815.1 Sarcophaga bullata
CGCCACAAGTGTTACTGCCTCAGCGACCACTGCTAAGCCTCAAGGCTTCCAATCGCGTTCCTTGGATGCCGCAAGTGAAGATGATATGGATGATGATTTCGAAACACAAGCCCAAACACATTTAGGCTATAGGCAGCAACAGCAACAACAACATCATCATCTGCAACAACAGCAACACCAACAACAGCAACAACAACAGCCACTCTATGATTACAGTCAGTCGGAGGAAGATCAAGAAGAGCCCCCACGGCAACAATATCCAACACGTAAACAACAGCAACAACAAACATATCAGAGTAACCGAGCGAATTCAAAGCAGAAACAATCGAGCGAAGAGGAAACCGAAGAAGAGGAAGAAGAACCCGATAGACTGTCAATTAGTTGTTGGCTCAATCGAAATTCGCCGGTAATGGCAAAAACAACTGGGTAAGGTTTAGAGAAGCAAGAAGATTTTGCCGTAGAGAGGATTACCATCTAGTGTAAAGACTTCCTTTATAAATTTAATCGATTCTCATCGTTTACGTAAATTAACTTGATTTCTATTCAACTTTCAAAATATTTAAAAGGCCCTACAATTCAAAATTTTTGTTTAAGCACTTATCATAGTTATGTGGTCCTAAGTCTTTTGTTTCAAAAAATTTTGTAAAAATTCTCTTCCTTTACCCCAAACAATTTAGTTACTACGCCGATGATACTCTCAACTGCGAAGTGTTCCATTATTGCCAAGAAAATCAACGTCACTCATGGATATGTCCCGAAGGTTTCACATTCCATCAGATTCATTTGATTTGTATGCCACCATCCCACGATAACATTTGCCAACAATCATCCAAATACCATATTGTGAATGAGTACTTATACAAGCCAGTGAATTTACAAGAACACCAATCGAAACCTAATGTTACATTACGTTATTCGGAACGTTATTATCCGGAGAGTTACTATGACAACGATCGTTATGAGGATGAAGAAGAACAGCCCAGACCACGTATACAACATGCTAGACAACCAGTAAGTTGACTTGTTTTTCTTTTTTAATGTGAAAATCATTTTCATTGTTTCAAAAAAAAACTTTGTTTAGTTGCAGGTAGGCTTTCATCAGCAGCAACAACATACACCCCAGCAACAACAACATCAGCCTCAGCCTCAATATCAAAGATCACAAGCCGTAGCCCAACAACAACAGCAACAGGTACGCCATCACCAGCCCGTACAGCAACAGATCGCTCAGCCACAACAAACTACTGTTTATCGTAAACCTTTGCCTGTGACCACTCTCTCGCCACAGATACAGCCTCAACTTCAACAAATACGTACACAAGCACCAGCCCCCACAGTAACGCCATCGCCCTATCGTTTCTTTACTGCTGCTCCACAACTACAACAACATTTGCAACCCAACCACCAGCAGGTTTATAGAACACCCGAAGAAATAAATATTTCTCTACAACAAAGACGTCCACAGATTTTCATCGCTAGCACAACACCGCGTTACTATGAGGATGAGTATTTGTATGAAAGAAAATAGAGCCAAACGAAAGCAAGAAATAGGCCTGGGCTTATCTTTACTACATATTTGAAAATCCTCTTTATTTAGCATTACTTTCCTATATTTTTTGGGAAATGTTTCTTTTTTTGAAATTATTTTTATTATAATTTTTATTTCTTTGAAAAATTTTTTTAATTTAATTTTATTTTATTATTATTTTTTATTTTTTATTTTTTATTTTTTATATATATAAACGTACAGTTTTTTTATAAATGCTTTATATTAAACTATTATTATTATTATTCTTACTCTAATTTTTGTTTAGTTTTATTAAGTTTAAATTAATTTCTATTAACAAAAAAAAAAAAACTAAAACAAAAACAAAAAACACTGCGCGAATAGTCCCATACAATAAAAATAATAATGATAATAATAAATGAATACATATGTACTTGTACGAGATTTTTAATTTTTCTAAATATTTTTTTCTTTTTTGTTTTTTTGTTTTTTAATATAAGTTTACGATTCTAGTAGATTTGATTTTTTATATACAGTTATTATATTTATATGAGAAACATATTAAAGAAAATAAATAAATAATACATGTTTTAAACATTAAAAAAATGAATTCAATAGTTTACATTACTGCAAGTGGTCTGTAATAAAAAGGTATGATATCGGAGAACATTTTTGTTTACACGATACAATACAACGGTTCATGACATCATCTTTAAAAATGTATACAACTCAACATCGTTCAACATTGTGTAGGTGTATCACATGCCAGTACCGAGTACAAATAGCATATTTTTATTTTCTACTCGGCATAACTCTCCCACAATCAATACTGAGGACAATGGGCATAAAGGACTCACATTGTAATATAGATTCAAACAAAAGAACACTTTATTTCTACAAATACAACTGGTAATTTCAACTCTTCAGTCACGATTACGATCTAGCTTCTCACACCACTTAATTGTGTGTGTGTTAATTTTCTAAATAAGTGAGGGGCGTTCAGTTTAAAGTCGACTCGGAACGACAGATTTTAAAAGAACTTTTTCATGGCAACTTTATTTACTCTCAGAGTTTTTGCCAGAAATCTGCTGAGAGGTAGAAGCCGCAGAAATATATTTTCATATTTCGTTTTGTTCGAAATGTCTGACCTAGGTTTTGAACCGTGGCCTCACGTTTTATAAGCCAACACACTATCTACTAGACTACTTCTCTACTATACTCTATAATTCCGTGCTTTATTCCAATGCCTTTTATCATTTTTAAATTTACTAACATTTATTTACTGCCATCGAATTCCATCTTATTACCAACATATAAATTCAAATTCCAATAATACATTTAAATTACTGCAATTTTAACAGTTACCGTTTTATTATAACTGAATCATACAGTTTCAATGAAGCAACAGCATGATTCATAAATCAATTAATTAAGCCGCTAAAGCATAATCAACAGCTGACGTTGACATTTCAATGCGTAAACACGTAGTGCATGTGAAAATACTCTCAGTTTCGCAAATTTATTGAATTAAAATTTAATCGTTTTCAAACAATTATAAAGAAAATGGTGCCACAAGAATTTCAAGCTGTTATACTGGCAGCTGGTAGAGGTACACGTCTGCCAGAAGTCTTAGGCAATACACCCAAATGTTTGCTGCCCATTGGGCCCTACCCATTGATATGGTATCCTTTGAATCTATTGCAACAGCATAATTTCCAAGGTAAATTGAATGCTGAAATAGAATATTCTTTTATTAACTTACTTGTATAATATATTTACAAATAGAAACAATTATTATTGTATTGGAAAGCGAACGTTCCGAAATCCAGGTGGCTTTGGATCGTTTACCACTAAAAATGAAATTGGACTTGGTAAGCATACCCACAGACAGTGATTTTGGCACAGCCGACAGTTTGCGTTACATACACGATAAAATACAATCGGATTTCTTGGTATTAAGTTGTGACATTGTAACAAATGTCTCTTTGTATCCCTTGATCAATAAATTCCGCCAACACGATGCTTCGTTGACAGCGCTCTTATTTAAAAGTGGCTTTGAATCGGATGTTACATTACCTGGGCCTAAAACTAAACATAAGCCCGAAAGAGATTTAATTGGCATACATCCTGAAACAGACGTCTCTTGTTTTTGGCCTCAGCCAGTGACTTTGAGGAAGTAATGAATGTGAATGCTCATCTTTTGCGTAAGAATGGTAAAATGACTATTTACTCTCGGCTAATTGATTCTCATATATATGCCGTTAAGAAATGGGTACTGGATTATTTAGTAAAGGTATTTTCTCTTCTCTTAATTGCTAATATTTTGTTAATCAATATAATTCTCTTGCAGAAGAGCATTTTTCCACTTAAAAGGAGAATTCTTACCATATTTAGTTAAAAAGCAAATGTCTAAATCATTAGGCAACACTAGCACTCATACAAACCCAGTTTCAGATACACAATCGGAATTAGGTACATGTACGAAACAGGAAGTGGATATTTTTGGGGTGAGTTTTAGTAAATGCTAGACTTTTACTATAGAAAATGCAAGTAATTTACTACTATGTTCTCTTATACTATTTATTTGTAGTTCATTCCAACACAAATTTAGACCAGCTAATTCTTCGAACCACTCTTATAACGATAATAAAACGAAGCTTTGTATAATGGTGACATGTTAAGATGTTATGGCTTTGGAAGCCCCCAAAGAGACCATAGGCGTCAGAGTCAATACTACATTATCATTTTTTGCTATTAATCAAAAAGTATTTTATTAAAAGATTCAATGAATATTAGAGATAATCAACTAACCAAAACCATATACTTCCAGATAGCTGCTATTTGGCCCTTGTTATGTGGTGGCCAAGATGTTCCACTAATATCACCAAATGCTGTTGTTAACTCCACACAAACAAAAGAAATTGCAGTAGCTGATAATGCGAAATTATCAGAGAAAACTTCTTTGAATTTCAGTGTATTTGGTCCGAATTGTTTTATTAATCCTAAGAACATTGTAAATAAATCCTTAATAATGGCTTATGCTGAAATCGAAGAAGGGTAAGTGATAATTATGATTAAAAGCTACACACATGAATTGTAATTATTTCTTAATTTTACTTTTAGTTGCAACATTGAAAATTGCATAATTGGTCCCAGAGCGGTGGTGCAAAAAGGCACTAAATTGAAAAATTGTTTGGTTGGTGCGAATTTCGTTGTTGAGGAAGGCTCAATTCTAGAAGCGAAACATTTAACACATGCCGATGCTTATATGGAGATTGATATACAGTAAATTACGAATTTCTATGAAAGATTGAATAAACTAAACATTTTCGTAATAAAGTTTTTTACGAAACACTGGTATTTAGAGTATCAATTATAATTTCTTGCCAATTTATTGTCCTTCTCTTTGAACTTTAATAACAAATAGGCTACGATCATTTGTTATTGTTTAGAAACAATTGTTCCAAGATGGGTTATTTGCTGCCCAAAGAAAAATTTTGTTGTCTAATTTTCCAAGTAGGCTATAGCTTTTTGTTTGTTGTTAACCCTTTCACACTAAAATTTGGACAAGTTTAGTTTTAATATACTTCACTTATCAGGTACAGAAATAATTAAAAATTTCTTTAAACTATTTCAACGGCCAACAAACAATAATTAGTTTGCTTTTGTTATCGATAATAAAATTCCCCTGTGTTAACATCTCAATGTGATTTATGGCTTCCCCCTGACGTTATCAATTTACAGTGATTGGCATGTCTGCTGTAAAATTTTGTTTTGATAAATACTTTGTCCTAAAAGCATAAAATTTTTTAGCTCCCAAAAGAGTAAGCTTGATAAAAAAAAATAAATAAATAAAATGTCTACACAGTCTGGAGACACACAAGAATCTTCTGAAATAAATTCAGATACAACGCAACAGACCTCTACGTCCAATAATGATGATTCCAATGCAGAAGAGCCGGCTTCATACAATCCCACTCTGACAGAAAATGAATGTGCCGACAACGAATTGGCACTTTTAAAAGGTGATGCTATAGGTGATACTCTCTATAGTGAACGATTTGTTTTGAATACCCTGCTCAAACTGGGCCAACTGAACAAAGATTTGCAAGAAGAGGAAGACGTCGAAAGAGATCTGTGTTCTCTATGGGACATGACGCTCGAAGAAGATGTCGTCAAGTATCTATTAGATCACGATGTTCTAGAACTATTTGCCAGTATTATAAAGACAACAGAAGATAAACGTCTGACAGAAATATTGGTGGGTATATTGGGCAATATGTGCAGCACACAAGAGGCCAGAGACCAATTAACCGAAAAGGAAGATGTTATTGAAATACTCATAGACTTAAGCTCCTGCATGGATTC
The DNA here is from genome assembly GCA_005959815.1 of Sarcophaga bullata. NCBI lineage: Eukaryota > Metazoa > Arthropoda > Insecta > Diptera > Sarcophagidae > Sarcophaga > Sarcophaga bullata. The sequence goes on from QOCX01007333.1 coordinate 5,876, forward strand.
ACTTACGCTTGAACAATTAATGCGTCTCATAACAGTGAACTTTGTTAAAATGTCACAAGACCAAATAGATAAATGGTATAATCTCATATTGAAGTCTGATAAGTTTGTAGAAAATCTGTGTTTTATCCTAAATAATGCAGCTAATAACTCTTTAATATTGCAAACACTAGAAACACTTAACGCTGTACTGGCTAAATTTTTCGTTCTTAAACTTTCGCTAGTCACTGAGAATGGAAAAACTGAAGAGAATGAAGATAATAAGCCGAATTTTGAAGATTATTTGTTCAATCTCAAGTTGTAGAAGCCACCATAGAGGCATTTAAGTCTCTGGTAAGAATCAAAATAACAAACAGATTCTTACGAAGTCAAGAAATTCCAGAGAGTATATACAAAGCTAAACAGACCTTTTGCAATATACACAGTATATTAACACAGTATGAGTTACTCTCCAGAGAAGCCTATAATCCAGCAACAAAGAAATATTAAAATGCTTTAAAGATATTTTACAACCAATGACTGAAGATAATAGTATAACGTTTTGGCAACAATACGAGCAAGATGTTTTGGAAACATTAAACGATGTATTAAGGGTAATTTTCAAAGCGTATGTATTTTATACACTTAAAATTAATTTAATTGAAATTTTTTAGGTATTACCGCAACCTTTTGATTTGGATATTTTAAAAATATTTACTTAAGCTTCTTATGACGTCGACAAGGAACAAGAAAAACAACCTAACAAAACCACACACGATTTCGAATCTGACGATGAAGATGAGGATACTGAAATTGATCATCAAATATCTTATTCACTTATTTAAATACTCTACACTATTTAATTTTAAAAACTGACAAAAAGCAACTGAAACAATGCTTAGAAACGAATCCGAGGAAATTACAGTATAAAGTTATTGGAATCGTTTGAAGAGCCTCTTGAAACGGAATACCTTGAAAAATTGTTATCAAAAACTAAAAGATGTTTTAGGTGAATAGCAATAAAAGCTTATTTTATATCAAAAGTATATTTTCCCTCTATACTTGCGCCCTTTTGCCAAAATCCCTGCAAGCTTTTTTTTATTAGAAAATGAACTAATTCGTGAGAAACAACTCATATTTACAAGATTCTGGACATTTCGTTCTGTTGAGTATTTTGTTTTTATTTCAATAAAATTTAAATTCATACAATATGTTCTAATCTGTGAAAGAAAAAGTAAACAAAACAAATATTAATTTCGACATAAAACACTTTATAGTTAACACAAGAAAGCCTATTCTTTAACAGCTTGTTTTTCAGCCATTTTCAAACTCATCACATTCATCCATGATGATTTTCCCAGTGTTAATGAACTCTTACTGGACACTGTTAGTCTATTTTTACACTCTGCCTCTAAAGGCCATTTAAAATGCTGTTTATTTGCATTCAAAGCCGGCGTTAAATGCTCCAAAGTTTTATCTAAAGTTATACAAGTTTCTGTAGCATCTTCAGCCAATTTAATTTCTACAGAAGTATTATTTTCAATATCATCGGATATATTGATTACAGAAGTTGTTAAGTTATTGGCCTGAATTGTGTTGTTACCTTCTAGTTCGGACAACTGCAGGTTCATTGTACCCTCATTGACAAAAACGTTTATGTTGCCATGAACTCCAGCTAAGGATAAATAGAAATTTTTTTCTTATTTTTATATCAGTTTCTTAAATTTTAAATTATGCATTGTCTTACTCATATTGAGTTCTCCTTTTTCATGTACAAACACAGAAGTTTTTTTGTGTACATTCTTTAAATCTAAGCATCCAGTGTTTGTTTCAAATTTCGATAACTCCACATAACTACAATTTGTTGTTATATTACCATCAGTTGTCTTACAAGTAATACTATCACCTTGTAGTTTATCCAATATAATGTTCTAGAATTACAAATTTTATATTTTAAATTAAATTTTCTGTTAAAAGTATTAAACAATGCTACACAGCAACTTACCCCCTTATTTTGAGTCTGCAAAATAGTCTCCTTTCCCAACAGTATACCTTGACAATTAATACCACCTTCTGAACTTAGTAGCTCAATATTTTCTGCTCTAATGTTTTTCGTATTAATGAATTTCGTTGCCTTAACCTTCAGTTCGTTTCCAAAGACATTATGAACTATAGCTGCATGACGACTGGTGACATTAAGGGCTGCCTTAATGGGTATCGCCAACTCACAATGAAAATCTGTCGATTCTGCCAATTTTTTAAAGAAAACCTCTACGTTTTCATCGTTATCACCACTAACTTTGACTTCCATAGAGGCTGTACAATTTTTCACTGGCCCACCATGAAGTTCAACAATAAGCGCATCTCCATTCGGATATTTATGCGGGTCTATCGTATTAATCTTTACATATATATCGGAATCTATTTTAATATTGGCGTACGGACTAACGTAGCGTAACGTTTCTTGATGGACCTGTTTCATATCGGCATTGAAAGTGGTAACGGTTTTGCGGGCATAAAAACGTTTCGTCGTGTGGACACTTTGTACGAATGGAGCCAAACGACGCAAAATAAGCATGACTTTCGAGTTATCTTATGTTGTGGAATACAACAGGTACTTTATTTTTAGTTGTAAATATATTTTTGTTTTGCAATCAGGCTGGATGAGCGGATTTTCACGACTTAATATTTAAATCAAAACATTAAACAGCTGATTAGCGGGGACAATAACCATTTGAAAGAGTACATTAAAACATTCAACAGCAAAGACAGAAATCAGTGTTAACAATTATAAACTTAAAAAAGTGCTATAAAAACTTAAACATTAGACAGCATACTCAATATATTAAAGTAATTACCGGAGTTGGATCTGGAACAACAAATCGTACATAGATGCTGATATTTACTACACCCACTATTAAAAAATCATGAACAATATTCTCAGTGACATGAAATTGTTTATTTGAATAAATGTTGTATTTGAATAAATAAAAAGCATGTTTACTGGTTAAAAATACGGTGTTAACATCTCTGTTAACAAAAGTACTGTCAAATAGCCCCTTTCGAGACTCGAATGTCATAATGAACGGTTTTTTGTTACTGTTTACATTTTTTGCAGAATAATAAATAAAAAGCACCATCCAATACAAATTGTTAATTAACTGAAACAAAATAAATAAATTATTAAAATACAGTGATTTTGTTCATTTTAACAATAATGTGTTTAACGAAACAGAAAATTATCTAAAATACTGTATAAATAACGTCATCATGATTAACTCAATTTGTGTTGGTCACCAAATTAAGATTTTTGGAAATCATCCTCAACTGACAACCCAATTATTATGTTCCAAGTCATTTAACGTTGAAGCATATACCACAACATGTCTGCCACAGGCATAAATGCCCAGATTATAAACGATTACAAGGCGGGTGTTAAACATGAAGATTTGTGTGCCAAATATTCTAAAAATAAATCAACGATTTCGAAAATCATTAAGCAATATCATGCCGAAGCAACAGCCATTTCTCATCAAAGTAGTCGTTCTTTCAAGAAGCCTCCATTCTCTGAACATACACGTATAGCCCGTCTAAAGTTTGCCAACGATCATCTGAGTTGGACTAAAGAAAACTGGCATACGGTTATTTTTACGGCATTCAATTTAAAATCCTTAGAAAAACAATGCTGTCTGAAAAGACCTACGGAACCGCGACAAAATGTGAAGTCCACAAAACCTAAATTTGCTGAAGGTGGTTTAATACTATGGGGCTGTTTTGCCTCGACAAATGAAGACAATAGTACGCCTTATCCACTTAGTTACAAAAATATTCTCAATGATGTGCGTTATTCTTATGTAGACGAAGGTGTAGCTTCTAGGTGGGAAGCACAGCATAATAGCAATCCAGCGGAAACTGCTAAATCTGTTACTGAATGGTTATTTTATAATGGTTATAGTATTTTAGATTGGCCGGAACAATCAGCGGATCTGAATCCTATTGAGCATTTGTGGGAAATAATGGAGAAGCAACTGCCCAAAAAATTCGTCAATAGGCAAGAACTTATAAATGCTGTAACAATCGAATGGAAACAGTTTAACATGAAAATAATTAATAACCTGATTGATTCCATGACACGTCGTTGCATTGAAATTATTGAAAACAAAGGCTATCCAATCAGAAGTGAAAGTTAACTGAACCAATATTTATACATATACAAAAATATTTTTTATAAAAACGTTTATTTAAGTTTTATAGTCAGTAAGATACGAGAATTATTTTGCATATCACTCTTTAAAATTACACATTATCGAATTTTAATATTATTCGAATGCAATCAGTTACGGGAATTCCCTGTATTCATTACATGCATTTGTGCCGTCAATAAAAATAAGCCCTGTGTTAAATCAGA
>QOCX01007335.1:200-10257 GCA_005959815.1 Sarcophaga bullata
TTTTTTTAATTTCAGTTTCGCAAGACTCCGATGATTATTATCGGTTGGATACAAAAAAATCAGCAGCAGAAAATTGTTACGATATATATACGGGCTTGTGCTGTCGGGATACACGCGATACAAAACGTCTCTTTCTTCTTCAATGGATGGCCATTACATTATGCCCAGCCAGCAAACAGCAAGAACTGCAAAATAAAAACAAAGTGTATCGTCCAGAGTTTCACTGTAGGCGATTGAATGGCTTCGAGATCAAAACAATTATAGGTTTTCTGCAACGGAGGAGTTGCTCTATTGGTATTGGTTTATGCAATGTAGTATAATATATATTTTTAATTCGGTTTAAACAAATTTAATTACTTTTATTATAATTTAATTTACAAAAGTAAAAATATTATCTAACCTTATTTCGATTTCTTTTTTACACTTTACGGATTGACATGTTAGGCATTTAATTAAGCATAATTAATAGGTTCGCGGACGCAAAAATTTTCAGTGAGCTACAAATGTAGAGACTCAAATAAAATAAAAGAAAGCAGTTGTAATATCAGAAATCTGATTAGAAATATATTATAACAGTAGTAAGAACATCCCAATTTTACTGCTATATATACAATGAATTAAATGGTCATTACTTAAAAATGTATATTAATTAAAAAAAGAAGGTTATGTAGAATTTGAGAAATAAAAATTTACTTTAAAATTGGAATGCAATATAATTCGCGTCATATTGCATTACTATAAAAATGAATGCTGTAGCATCCGCGTCCATGATTGTATTAAATAAAATAAAAAATCTTCTAAAATTTATCATTCAAACTCGACATAAAATTGTCGATCGCACGCACATAACATGTCAGATATAAGAAGCAAGATCATAACATGTGCGTGTGTGTGTAAATCCTTAATATTGTTACTTTTGTAAATAATGGTATAGGTTTAACAAAGTTCAAGTATTTGTATGTTACATTAATTGTTATAAATTAAAAAAAAACATAAATTTTCTTTTCATCTGTACATTTTAAGCTTGAGTGCTTCTCTTATTCACACATTTACTCAAGTGCGAGCTGCGGCTTTACGTACTATTCGATATGTTTTGGCCACAATAGCGGACGTTGAAGTGTTTAATTCTATGCAATTACCATATTTGCTTTGCCGATCAATAGATTTGAAGCTTAAAAACGATGATGAGCGTGTGCAAGCCTTGAAATTGGTAAGTTTTTTTATATTTGGATGCCTATAATTGCATCAGAATTATTTACTAATTATTCAAACTTCTACTTTAATTAATTTTTAATCATTTTAGATAAGAAAAATGCTTGCAATATCAGCAGAAATTATTAGTCCTGTTTTGGTTCGTTGTTTGGTTTCTCTAGCAGATACTGACATAGAAGAAGATAAGGTGTTAAGAGATAACGATAAAATGTTGAGAGAAAGTGAGAAAATGCTTAAAGAAAGTGATAACATGTTAAAAGCCTGTTTGGCGACATTGTGCGAGTTTGCTGTATTAAATCCGACACTCCTTATTTGTTGTGGTGGAGTTACTTCGATAACACGTAATGTATTAGAGTGCCATAATCCCCGTATTGCTGAAAGTTTGAGTGGTGTATTGTTGTACTTATTGGAATGGCCACAAACTCGTAAAATATCTGGTGTACGTTTGGACTGTTTGGCCGCGCCCTATTGTGACTTCACATATCGTTTAGGGATTATGGATAAAAATAAGTGAGTTTTGTATAATTTGCTTATTTCTTTTATAACGTTTTATATACTATAGAGATGCACGTGAATTACGTTATACTAGCTGTCGGTTAGCATTATTATCTGTTCTACGCAGTTGGACTGGGACCATTGAATTCTGTGATCCAAGTAAACCTTCTGGCTTAAAAGCAATAGTTGATGCTTTATATTTAAATCAAATAGAAATAAGGGTGAGTGTATATTCATAACTGATCCGGTATATAATTAAAATATTTGCCAATTGCATATCGTTTTAGAAAGCAATACTGGAATTGCTATATGAATTATTAGGTCTTCCGCAACCAACTTGGACTGAGGAATATATTGTGGCCTTGCAGGCGGTTGATCCATCCGATTTCCAAGATAATTGGCTTCTTAGTAATGGATTTGTTGCAGCAGAAGGTCGCAGTATTTTGCCAACTTTAGCAGCTCGCACACCAAACATATGCGAGCAACATTTAGCATTGCAACTATACTGTTTTCTTGAGACCGGTGTTCTGAATGCTTTAGTGGAGGTAATTGTTTCTACAGAAATATCAGTATCCATCGCGGCCACGGTTCTAATTGGCAAAATCTTGCATTTGATGCATACGCATCTGCCGGCAGATATTTGTAGTACAAGTGCTGCTTTACCGAGTTTATTGGCACACGCCACACAAGGAAACCAACACGCTAGTGCAGCTATATCGGCATTGCAGTGCTACCAAAAAATGCTAAGAAATCGACCCGCTTCGAGCAGCTTATTCTTAGATAGTATTATACAAGGCGGCTGTAAGTATAAGTTAATAATAAGATTTGTTTTGTTTTCATTTAATAATTTTGTTTTTGCAGCTCTTATACATACTAGACTTTTTAGACGTGAAATAAATGCTTTACCTTTTTCGACTGGAAATTTACAATCATCACCTGCTGCAGAAGCGAATATAGGTGGAACACAGTCACAGTCACAGTCACAATCACAACCTTTGAGCGGCACTCTAGAGAGGACGCGCTTAGATTCTGTCTCATCAAGTGATGAATCAAATTCGCAATCATCATCGACCAGAAGATCCAGCTTTCGTTTGAAGTGCAAATTTTTACCTTTTTTAGAAAACATAAAGGTCAATCGATTGATAAAAGATTCAAATGTTTTAAATACTAAAGATGGGTCAGGATGGGATTGGGAAATTATTTCGACTATTATAAGAGTAAGATAGAAACTTATTATTGATTAAATAAACAGTTATTAATTGCTTTAAATTACAGTGCAACTTAATTCGAAGAGCGGAAGAACCGAGCTTACAATTCTTAAAAAATTTAATAGGATACTTCAAACCAACAAACAATAATTTTTCTCACCAGGAATTAGTGCATGGCAAATCACTGCCGGTGTACGTAAAAGTTGGTTTAGATTTGATTGACTGGTTGTTGGCATTTAGTCCATTTGAAAGTGTGCGTCTTTTGACTGACTTTTTTGATGACGTAGCAACTCAATTGTTAGCAGTTACGAAATCAAACCGAGCACACGATTGCCTATTTAGCCCACAACATATGAATAACACTATGTGTCAGCAATATTTTATATTTATTGGACGTATGTGTCGTTCACAGAAGGGCATAAACATTTTAAAAAACACAGATGTATTTGAAAAGTAAGTACAGCACATTTTAACGAGGCTTGACTGTTAGATGCTTTATTTTTATTGATAATTTCAGTCTCAATAATTTGGTACTTAATACAATACATGTGTGTTATGTAAAGTTGATAGTTTCGGGTTTAGATTATACACTGGATTCAAAAGACACTCGTACTGTACTGAAAAATGCTTTGACTTCAGCCAAAACCCGCAGTGGTCGTTTGTATTCAACACAGTTCCTGGTTGTGTTATTGCGTTCCAGGATAACAACATTTGAAGTTTGGGGCATACCATTAATCATACAACAAACAAAGGATCCTGATCGCAGTATTGTGCTCGCGGCAATGGATGTTCTTGAAGAAGCTTGTCACGAGAGGGTAAAAGAAATAAATATTAGGCCTCCTTGTCTCATTCGTTTACTATTTGCACATAAAATTTCAGTATTATCTTGAAGAGATAGTGCGATTGTGGCCGAACTTGAAGCCGCTTGGTGATATTGGTCGTATAGTAATGGCTCGATACTATTCACTGCCACGTGGTCTCAACAGTGTTAGAGCGCAGATTGAAGAAGAAATTGAATACTGGAAAAATGGTTACAATAAGAGGCGAGCGTGAAATTCTTTGAAAAAGTTTATACTAAAGGATGGTTATGAAACACCCATTCTTTTGTATGACTTATTTTAAAAAATCATTTTAATAATATTCTTTTTTTTTTTTTCATTGTTTGTTCTTTTCAATACAGATATGTGCTGTTGGTTGAAGCAGATACACATTCCAGTCTAACTTTGCATATTCGAAATGAAGATGGTTACTACAGTCGTCGAAATTGTAACACTCGTCCAATAATTATACCCCCAAATATACCTGCACATTTATATGGTCAAATGGTGCAAACGGAACAAGGTACGACCGCATTAAGCACTTTTGGCGATCTACCGCAGTTAATTAGTATTGTGTGCAGTGGCAAGTGCTCAGACGAGACAGAGTGTTTGGAACTGAAGTCAGCTTTGTGGGCCATTGCCCATGCGTCCACTCATACAAATGGTATTGAATATTTCAAGGATCAGAAATCTAGGTAGTATTATGTGGCTCACTTAAAAATGTTATTTAATCTGGCAATTTTTTTTAGTATATATGACAAATTCGTTTTTTTGGCAACAAAATGTGAGGTGTATTCAATACGCGCTACCTCTTTTAATTGTCTTGGACTTATCGGAAGTACTAAGGCTGGAGCTAATCTGTTATTTGATTTAAGTAAGTAGTAAATATAAAGTGTGACTAATCGTATAACAATTCATCCGTATGTTTGCTAGAATGGCTAAGCGTTCGTCATGATCGCAATACTACATGGCCTGTTCATCAACCTGAAGACTGGATTTCCGTTAGACATCATTATGAAAATATGCCTCTTCATAATTATACGGAGTTAGATAATCAAAATTATAGCAGTTACTGGAATTTACCGTTAAGTAGTACAAGCACAAGCACCTATCGTGATGCTGTTGGTGCGGCCAGTGCTAGTTCAGAGGCTCAGGATGCTAATACTACTACAGATAGTATAAAAACATCAGGAGAAGAGGTTAGTGGAGATAATAGCTCACAACCAACTAATTTAGATTCACCCCGAACTCAGCTTGAGAAGTTGTACTATTCTAAGCAGGTGGGAGTTAGCGGTACAAGTGTAAGTGGCAGTGCTAGTGGGAGTGGGAATGTTTTAGGAACATCAAATAAATCGAAAACTTTACCAGAAGGCTCGTACTTACGATACAGTAAACATCAACGCTCTTTATCTGAATCAAAAACCACAGATGTTATAAGCCTTATCAGTGCTGTTACTGGTGGAGTTGCTCCAATATCTGGAGCAAGTTTTTATCACTCTCACCGTACCCGTTACAATTCCTGCACTGATTCAAATACATCGGGTGTAAGTAGTTGTGAATCGGTTACAGGAAGAGCTGCTGCGATGGGGTAAGATGTTCGTGTATTCTAGTATATTTGTTCCCCTAATAATATGAAAATATTTATGAATGTGTTATCGAATACAGAGAAATTCAGCAATTTCCTTTAAGTCCGATACCAAGCTTGTCAAATCTTTCGGAAATTCCTCTTCGTCGATCGTATCTTCGCCGTACATCGTTAGCGGGAACTTCGAATTTGCAAAATGCTGCCAGTCCACTGGATATTAAGGGTTATGCTCAGTTGCGTTCTCTAAGAAGGCATTGTCGACCGGTTTTGTCTGAATCAGCAGCAGAACTTTATGATATTGTTGATCGTATGGAATTGTTATCATTTGCCTCTTTTCGTCCACGAAAATCATCGTTTGGGGATTCTCAGCGAAAAATGAAAGTTCGAAGTTTAGATCGTCAGACCTCTTTAAGAATGTATGCGTAAGTTTTATATTTTATTTACAAAATTAATACAATTAAATTATAATATATTTTTACTTAATTTTTTGTGTGGATAGGCATTTAGATTCTGAAGAATTACAAGTACCTCTTCCAACACTAACAGTTCCAAAATTTTTGTCTCAGAATGATTCAAAAGGACCTTGTTATATGGGTAAGTTTTATAATAGCTTTGTTAAAAATAATCTATATCTATTAATTATTTCTCCCGCTCAGGAATAAGTTTGCCAAAAAACCTTTTAGACATGTTTCCCGCACGAAATTTTTCCCGAACCTATGTATCTCAAGTGATTCAAGAACAGGACTTAATGGATATAAATTTGTTAACAACTAAGCAACAATTTTTAAACGATTCTTTAAACAATGAAGGTGGAGATGAATCGTCGGTCATATCATCTCTTTCTGATGTTTCGTCAGTAAGTAAACGATCAAAATGGATAGGCGCTAAGCATGGACGCAACAACTGTTTACATTGTTGTCGTTTGCGCAAGCAACAGAGATTTCAAAATCAGACGCATTTGGATAGTGGACCAGTAGATTTTTCATCGACATCAACCTTATGTGAAATGTATACGAATTCTACTTTGTCACGAAAAGGTGTTAGCGTGGGTACCGGGGGGCTAACTAACAAATTACTTTTGCATCAAACCCAACAAGCTTTGCAACAACAACAGCAACAATTCAATACATCCACAATACATTTGTCTGAATTACAGTTTCACTCGCCTGAAAGCATTTTAAGTGAAGAAAGTATTCCAGATAAACTTACGGCAAATATTCTCTATAATGTTCAACGTTTGGCAAACCCTGTTAGTGCTAAACAATCTAAGTTGGCATTACTTGAGCTTAAAAATAAGCATACTAATTCATTTAAAGATATATGCTTATATTCAGAAGTATGCAGGACTTTAGGGCGTAATTGTTATCGAATAAAATCGAGACGATTTTTGCAAGAGTTGTTCCAAGATGTGGATTTTGATTCATTTTACAACGAACCATTGGAAATTATAAGTAAAAAGGAAAAGGATTCATTTAAGAGCATTGAAATTAAAGACAAAGTGTGTGGAGCAGATAATCTGTCATTGTTGAAGGAAAGAATGAAAAGAGATTCTCCTTGTAACCGTCTTGATATCAACGCCTCAAGTTCTAAGATCGAATCAAACCAAGCAGTAGTAACAACTAGTAACAATGTGATAATTGGCCCTCAAACTTTGAAAACTCATATAAAATCTCAACTTTTGGCTAGTGTGTGTGAAGCAAGCTGTGAAAATTTGAATTTAGATTCATCACCTCCTCTTCCAAACCCGTCGATTTCAGAAAAGCCTTTAACTATAAAGCAAAATTGCAAAAGCTTCACTATTGCTCCACCGCCTGCGGCTCCACCACCTCTGCATGAATACAATACTGAACTTAGAATAACATCAGATGATGATGACGACGACGACGATGTCCATAATAACAATATTAATGAAGAGGAACATTCAGGAAATATTTGTTACCGTCGCTCACCTCAACGACAAAAACGTACAAATTGTGATGAGATAGATTTTAGTCGTGTGCGTTCGTCATCGTCTGCTAACAGTCTTCACCCCGCCTCAGCCTCAAATACTGCGCAATCCATCCATTTAGCCACAACCACAGTCACATCACATCCTACTTATCTACAAAGTGGTGGTGGTAGTATTAGCACTCCCATCAGCAGTAGTAATTGTAGTGATCAAACGACTGCGAGTAACCCTAGTAGTGTATGCACTATAACTCATCATCCTTTAAATACAAACAACAACACTCGTCTGAATTCTACACCACTTACATCGCCAACATTACCTAATTCTATAGAAAATGAAAACACTAAATTTCGCAGAGGTCGCTTTTATACTCTTGAATTGGACTTAAGTTGTACAAAAAATAAATTTCCTATAACTGACAGAACAAAAACAACTTCAAATTCTTTGGCTGTTGCTTGTAAAACGACTACTACGGATAAATTACCGGCATCTCCGTCTTCATTTTCCATAATATCGCCTACTAAGGCATTAACAAAGAGTGTCACGCTACTCAGACAGCATTCATTGGGTTCGGAATCATCATCAAATTATAAACTTCCTATTTCACGTTTATCATATACTGCTGGAACAATTCCGATATCAACATCTTTGACAACGACAACATCGACAAATTTGACCGATACTGCTGTCTCTTCAACCGATGGGGATAACCAAAAATATTTAATAACGAAAAGTTTAGCATCATCCCTAGCACAACCCTTTGGTACTTTATATTGCGAAAAGCGATTAAAATCTTCCAAATCTGAAGCTGTGTTAGTTCAAAATCCTTTATTTACTACGAATAATTCCAGTTCTCTCTCTACAGCCATCAACAAAGAAAAGTAATAATAATGCTGAACATACTTCTGTACTGCTGTAGCGTCGGCAGTATTTACCAGTGTTAGAGTAATGCTAAGCTTCAGCCGCAGAGGACAAACATCTAAAGCAATCATTATGGATCAATTTTGTTGCTACTTCTGTGAAAATTATTTTTTTTTTATTCGAAACACATTTTAAACAGTCAAAAGGAAGAAGTATCATTAATTTTAAGAATATATATTTAATTTATTTTATCATTTATCAATATTTTTACACCTTTTCACTAATCAATCTTATTTTATTAAGAAAGAAGCGCTTATAAATATGCTTTATGAGCAAAGAAACTCTTATCGGCCCAAAATTTAAAAATCAATAAATCATTATATCAATCAGTAGAAAATTGCTGCGCTCGGTTTTAGTTTTGTTTTAGAAGAAAGAGAAAATACGCACCTTGTCTTGGCTCACTACAACAGTCAAAATACTAAATAAACTTTGGAAACCGTTAAGTTGTAACAAAAAAAAAAAAAGAACTTTTACTAACAATATATTCAGTATTATTAACCAATCTCACTTGGAAAATGCTATTTCATATGTGATTATATGTAAAAGTTTTACTAAAAATTAATTAAAAGAAAATGTATTTTTTTTAGTAAAAAGTATTTCTTTTCAAAAGGACGCGGCCAGAAGTTCAAAGCGTAGACGTCTTTATTTTCAGCTTATACAACTAAAGTCAATAACTAAAGCTGCATATACAAGTCATGTGCGAAAGCAATCTTTATAATCCAAAACAAACTGTGAGTACTTTTTATATTTGCCAAAGCAATTGGTCTAATTTATACGCGTTGAGTTATACAAAAAGTACTAATAAGATGCATCAATTTTGCATCAATTTATTAAATTAAAATTCCCTATGAATTCTTCCCAACGCAAAAAAAAATAACAATAATTTTTATATAATCTTTAATATCTTATTTACATGTATACAGAAAAAAATTGTCTTTTTAGGATTTAATTTTTGAACTACTTTGTTCCATTAATTTTTAAAATAGTTTTCATGTTTGTATACAAAGGCTTTTTCTATAAATATAAAATAATCTCACAAGTGTATTGATAGCTTTGCAGAAAGTAATTTGTATATGCATATTAATTATTGCTTTTCATGAAATGTTACGTTTTTATAACAATTAATTATCGTTTTTAAACTTTCCTCTATGTGAGTATATGTTTAATAAATATATGTTACGCATTTAATTTTAAAGGCGTCAACGTTGGTATTTTATGCGTGCCAACAGATAAATGGCGGTAATTCTCGACTTATACGTGCGTATGTTTAGATTACTAGAAACTGAATTATATTTATCAATGTATCTTGGTTGATAATCACTTGTTTAAATACAATTCTTTATGATTTTCTCAAGAACAATATGTTTTATTATACAGTTAAATTTTACTGAATCGTCTTACAAAGTTGAAACACTTTAACGAAATCGCAATATATATTGGATATTTCTCTCGAATATATTAATTAACAATAATTTGGATTCTATTCGCCTGTTTACTATCTAGACTGGATTATTTTTTTATGAGCTATTTTCAACGAACGAAAGGAATAAATTGTCTTTTTAAGAGTTATTAAAAAAATAGCTTTAAACTATAGAATATCGTTGTTCATATTAGATAAAATGTTTTCCGGTTTCAAGTCTGATGCTGTTTAGGAACTGTTTAAATTAAAATAGATTTGTTATACTAATTTCTTGTAAGTAAAAATGAACAAAATGTTGCATAATTATATTGAATTTTAGTTGAAAACATAAACTCCAACAGATTTTTTAGTGACAATACATATTTTTTTTGCTCACATACATACAATTATGCAAATAATTAATAAATATTTTCAAATTTGCCAATAAGGAAAAAGATTTAAGGTAATTTA
>QOCX01007336.1:0-10256 GCA_005959815.1 Sarcophaga bullata
TAAATAAAGGAAAACTAATTTAATTTGTAAAGGATTAACATGTGTTTTCTTTTCTTTTCTTTTTTTTTCTCTTAATTTTCGTCTAAACGAACCACTGTAATATGAGAATGCATGCAAGTTTACATATCTCCTTCCTTGCCATATTGTAAATATTTAAGTGCAATAGTAGTGGTGGTGGTACCATGCGTGTGCTTATATTGTAGAGAAACTCAAGTGCTGTTTCTCTCTCTCTCTCTATCCAGTTTCATAAAAATTCTTTATTTTTTCATTTCGAGAAGAAAAATAAGAACAAAACGAATAAAAGCAATAATAAGTTATAGAATATCTTGCATATACTCAGGCGTTTAAACTTGTTTTCTGTGTATTTCGTTTTTTTTTAAAGTTTTTTTAAACAAAGTTTAGCAATGAATGCAACAACCACACCCTCCTCCCATGCAATATAGAGCGCAAAACGAAAAAGAAAATTTTATTTGTAATATAAACAGCATTAAGCATCATGCAAGAACAAGTAAGTTGAAGCAGCAGAGTAAACAAATACGAAATCAAATATGGCGGCGTCAATTTAATGTTTCCGTGTAGTATATACACCAACAGATAGACAGACAGACGTATATGATACTTAAATTTTCTAGAATTTATTTTATTTTGTTGTTGCTTCGTTTAATTATAAGAAAGGTTCCAAGAGCCATAGAACTTTGGCGTCTCCGCAGGCTGTAAACCTTCACATACTTGCATACATAATTGGTCATTACAACCCTTCAGTCAGGATAGCGACCTAGTTTCTCATATCATTTATGTTGAGTGCTATAATTTTAAACAGGAGTGGCGGGACCTACAGTTTCAAATCGACTCCGAACGATAGGATGCCGTAAACCTTAATTAGACAAACATTTTTGATATCAAGGAACTTGGATCCATAAACCAAAGTTCCAAAAAGCCTTGCAATGTTTATTGAAATTATTTTTTATTCTTTTAATATGTACAAACATTGTTTGATCCACATATTCCAAGAAGCTACAATTGGCTTCACTTGCGCTTTCACTGGCTTAAGCAATGAATTTGGTCATAAGGATGATGCATACTTTTTGGGGATTTGTTTTGTATAAGAAACTGTATTCCTCAGTGGAATATGGAGGGTTTCCGAAAATCTTTTCCTAGAAAAATGTTTCACGGAGCGGTTTTGAGTCTAAAACCTAAACAGCAGTGATCAGACAGATCTCCGCTATGGTGGAATCACTAGGGCAGATAGCGAACCATGTTATGACACAGTGCATCTTTATTGTGAAGATCCCGTATGCATCTGGGCGACTAGACTAGCCGTTTTGTGTTGATTTACGAAGGATGGGACTGTGGCAAGGCATGTCCCTTAATTATTTCCTAGGGTATTATGAATATGTTGCCTAGAAACAAAGTCTTTAAGACAACATGCTGCCTGATATTCTTATTAGGTTTGTTGTTGATGTTATCCCTTCTGGGGGAGCAATGTCCAAGATTAAAGGCTCTTCTTTTTCTACATTCGTAAACTGGGACCCAAAATTAGTTCGTATTTTCCAGGGTTTGAACGAGGATTACTTGGACCTCTGGTCGAGTACTTTATCCACGCCAGATTAAATATTAATCGCTTGCAAATAAGCTACATAAAGCACTTGGAAGTGTAGGTGCTGTGCACAAAATGGACAATTCCAAATAGAAAAGCAATTGAAAATCGTTTGGTAAAGCTTTTCATCGGGAAGTAATGCAGCTATGAATCTCAGTTAAAGCAATTTTAATTCAAATATTTTCATATGGACCTTGAATAAAGCTTCACAAAAATCTAAAGCTTGATGAATAATTTGGAATTCCTTCCTTCCTTTTTGTCTTGATTCAAGTGTTCTGTTTGCTCTTGGTTGTCCTTTTTTCAAACATTTTTAAACCTTTTTTTTCGTTGCTGCTTTCTTTAATTCTACTTTTATTTGCCTGTTAGCGTTATTCTTTTTCTTTTTTTTTTTTTTTGTTGAATGCCATAGCAGAGTGAACATATTCTACTTACTCTGCCGTATTGTTTTAATCTATCATACGTACGAGTTTATTAGCCTAACGGCTGAATATTTTTTTAAAACATTTTCATCATGATTATAAAAATTTTTTTATGCTTTCAGTAGCTGTTTAAAAATTAAATGCCTGAATGGATTCTTTTTTTTTTTTTTGTTATATGTGTATCATAGTGCTGTTAAACTGACGCTGAGAAAAAAAAAAATTTGGAAAAATTATGAATTGGCCTTGCAACCCCCACCTTTATATTGTAATGATTTACGTGCATATCAACGTTTTTTTTTTATTGTTGTTGTATTTCATTTCATTTCATTTCATTCTTTTTTTTTAATTTTTCCATCAACACTCTGTTAATTTTCGAAACTTAAAAAAGAGCACTCAGAGGGGCCAGAGATTAAAATGTAAAAAAAGAAATATTTTTGTAGGCAGCCCCCCAAGGTAATATTAAAACAACAAAAATTTACAATAAAATATTAATGAGTCTTATAAATTGAAAATTAAAAACAAAAACAACAACAACAAAAAAACATGAAATTTATGGCTTAAAATATTACAGCTTTACATGGGGAAATCACTACTTTGCGAACTGTCCCAAACAAAAAAAGTCTTTCAAGGCAAATAGAAGCTTCAATCATTTTCAAAGTGAAGCTTCACCTTAAAAGTGGATAAAACATCAGAACCCTATTCGAGCATGTCAATTTGCCTTCTTGATACTTAATACGGAAGTGACTTGAGAGAGCAAATCAGTCGTTAGGGACTGTTAGCATGTCTACACTGATTGGATGCAATTCCCACCATTTTTTTTGGAAAATCTACAATTTTTTATGAGGCATTCCCTCGGACTTATTTTGGATAGGAAACTGCTCTGGAAACAGATTGAAAAAGCTCTCCATTGCACCTTTTCTAGGGTCTAGGGCCAAAATTGACTCATTGGACCAATACAGCAGTATTTCGGCTTGAATTGAATTACGAATATCTCGTGTAGTGGGTACAACTGACCTCCTCAACTTAGTAAGGCCGATACAGAATCCATTTGCCTTACTATTACTATTGCCTTTGCATTGTTTTTCTTCACTGTGCCTCTACTGTATAGGAAAGTCTTTTTATTATTTCCAAGGATAACTATTCTATTTGTCTTCACCAACAAATAAAGTCTTTAAGAAACCATGTTGCCGGACGTTCTTATTATGTTTGTTAGTGATGTTACCCTCTCTTGGCGAGCAAGGTCCACGGGGCCTCTTAGTTAGCGACTAAAGGCTCTTTATTTTCTACATTTGAAAACTGTCTATGGGTCTCTACTGTCAGGGCTTGGAAGGTAATACTAGTAAAGAATCAATGGGGGGCAGGACAGTAGAACGTATCGAATATCGGTCACTTAAGAGTCTTGATGGAATTGGGAGTCTTCACGAATATAGGTTACATGGTTCCGCTTTATAATTTCTAGAAGAATTTCTGATCATCTATTCTGTATTAAGTGCAGTGTACGACTTCAAGCAAATCTTTTCGAGAGGTTTGAAACTGGGATGAGTTGTGAGTGTGTGGACATATTTTTGAAGTGGATAAGTAAATCTCTTTCGATAAGGCTATCGGATCATTACAACACATTTCAGGAGAAAGTGTTGGCAATATGGGCTGAAGTAATGGTTATTAAAGTTGACAACACCTTTGGAATAGCTAGGTAGCTGTTAGGACACTAACATTACCAACTCTAGGACGGTCTACGGCTGCCATGAAGCTTACAACGAGATACAAGAGCGGTTCAATGTTCACATCACATACATAGGTATCGGGACATAGTGGCAAAAGTGCAAAGAAGAACTGGTCAGCTATAGTATAACCATCGAACTTTGGGATGAGTTCTCTACATTGGGAACTCCATTGAAAACTTGCAACCTCGTAACTTGCAACCTGTTTTAAAAGTTGCCTTTAATACTGCGTGGATAGCAGGATAAGACAGCAAATTTGAGAGCAGATGAAACCAAGAGTAGATGAAAAGCGTAAGGAGAGTTTCCTCAGAGTCCAGTGGAACACGCTTAACGTAGTTTTTGAAGTCCTTATTGGGCACTGTATTTTAGGCCCTCTTGTGAGACGCTTTGGTCTTGGCGATATGGCTAATAACCACTCCTGCACGAGCAGAAAGTGTTCTTCAGCTTTTTAGTACATGCCAAGGTGTTTCTCAAAGGAAGTATTTGGGGTTTCTGGTTTACATATAATGTCACTGATCTGCCAAGAGTCGAGAGTACAAATGGCTTCATCAGAAACTCTGAATGATTGTGCCCCAATTGTATCTACCCTATTTGGTGACTGCCACTGTTTCTCATATGCATTAATGGATTATGGATTATTCATGTGAACAATTCCATCAATAGTTCAGAAATATTTTCTTTTTTTGCGATTTCTTTTAAAATTTTTAATTTATTTTCCATTTTTTTTAATTTTTCATTTCACCATTGAAATTTGAAATATTTTTGGCAACAGTTTCCTATTTATTTAACCTCCTACTATTGCCATTATAAGCCCAAATATTTGTTGCTCCTTTTTTCTTTTTTTGTTTTGCTGTATTTCGTGTAAGCCGCTAACAATTTAAATATTTTTCTTTGAAATTTACTTTCCAGTTACAGTCTAGAAAAATAAACTAATTTTGCATTTTATTTACTTTTTCACTTCCTCTCTGTCTCACTAACTCTTTCTCTCTTTGAGTGTGTGTGTGTGTGCTTGTGTTTGTGTTTTATTTATTTTTTCTATGAATTTGTTTGTATTTTTGCTTTTATTTGTTGTTATTGTTCTTTTTTTTCAAGCAGAATGCCTTTTTTTTCTAATTTATTTGTTTATTTTTTATTACACTTTGAACCCTTTCTTCCTATTCTTCTTTCTCTTGTTTTGTTTTTGTTTTTTTTTTTGCTTTTTAATATCTAAACAATATTTGTAAGAGAATGTGTGAGTGTGTGTTTGTGTGAGTTAAATATACTTGTTGTGTTACTGCTCATTTTCCCTCTCACAACATATAGCGTTGGGTTATCTGTTTAGCGGTTTCAAAACAACACGTCTGGCTAGGCTGTCAGTTGTTAAATATTTTTCCTTTGAAGGCTCATTCATTTATGAATATTTCCAAATGAGATTACAAAAAATGTGATTCAAAAGTGCCCAATTTTTTTTATAATTAAAGGCTGATTATGGTCATCATAATCGACCCACTGTGCAAGGAATTGGAAAGATTGTAAAGAAAGATGAAGGGACTGCAAGCGTCAGAGATGTGGTAAGACCTGTGTGTCATTGTAATGTATGCACTGCCGTAAACATCGCTTCTGTTAGAGAAAGTCTGGTAGTAATCGAAATTTATCGATAGCATGAAATTCTCTTCAATTGTGCTTTAAAGCGTATTTTGTATTTGGTTTTGAAACTTCGTCCATAGACGGCTGACCACCATACGCAACACTGCAGATATGCTGAGTGGATGCTAGGGTAAAAGGCTTTCAATGCAGATTTGTTGAACAAAATATTCTTCAGCAGTGAAGCTTATTTCTCCCTCTGTAGATATGCTTATTGGGTGCTAGAAGAACAGTCTTTCAATGCAGATTTGTTGAACAAAATATTCTTCAGCAGTGAAGTTCATTTCTCCCTCTGTAGATATGCTGATTGTGCCGTAGAGTAATAGTCTTTTAATGCAAAATATTCTACACCAGTGAAGATTATTTCTCCCTCGGTATTTACGTCCACAAACAGATCTAAAACGCATGTGGGGCTTGGAGAAATCAGAAGTGCATGCGTCATTATAACTGGAAAAGTGAATGTTTGATGAGCACATTATGGTCTGCATATGCCCTTGGGGAGCATATTTTCTCAAATGACCATAGGAAAACCATTGAAACCAATTCAGAGCGTAATGTCCGTATGATAACAAACTTTTTTTGGGCATCAATTTAAGATTATGAACTGAACGGTTTGGGGTTTCAAAAAGATACACCAGTATACACCAGTCATAGGTGTATAATGCAAGAGGCTAAGATTTTGAGAATTTCCCGTCATTACAACCTTTTAGTCAGGCTTTTAATCTAACTTTCCACATCACTTAAGTTGTGTGTATTAATTTCATGCATGAGGGGCGGAACCTAGAGTTTAACGTCGCTTCCGAATGACTGATTTAAACAATTTTTCATGGCAATTTTGTTTGCACTCCCGGATACCTTGTCAGTAGACTGTTGAGAAGGGAGTTACCGAAAAAAATATTTTTTTTCATATTTCGTTCGAATCGAAATGTGTCACCTGGGGTTTGAACCACAGACTTTCATCTAATAAGCCAGTGACTTTATGTATTTTATTTGATTTTAATTTTGAAACCTACAAATGGTTAACCCTTTATATATATAATAAAATGTATAATAATATTTGCATTTTTTGTTGCTTTTCTCCCCTTTATTATTATTTGCATTGTTTTTGTTTGTTTCAAAGTAACTGTTGCTGCCAGAGCAGAGCGAAACAGAGAAACTACAAGTAATAGTTGTGGTGTAGTAGTAGTGGTAGTTGTGCGGCCATATTGTTATTGGCCTTTTTTAGGCCTCGTATAGGAGGAAAATATTTTATTTGTATTGTTTTATTTTGTTTATATTTAGTTTTACATTTGCTCTCCCTCTCTCTCTCTCTCTCTGTGTGTGTCTCACTCTGTCTTTTTTTTACTCTTTTGCTTATTTATAATCTCTTCACTATTGTTTGGTTGTTTTTGGTTTCTTTTTTTTGTTTTTTCAGTCCTTTTTAATGAATATGCATGGTTATGTGCTTGAAGGAAAGCTATGCAGAGAATAGTTTTTTTTTATAAACTGTGGTTGAGTTTGTGTTGCCATTTTATTCGTTTTGACTTAAAATGGCTCTCATTTTCCTTTATTTTCTATTCCATTGTTTAAAAAGCAATGCTCTTTTAATTGTAAAGTAGACTAATAATAAGACTTTCATTTGCAATCCTTTTTTAGAAACCGAAAATGAATTCTTGGCATTGAGTCAGTAGAATATTCATAGAAAATCTGAAGTTTTAATGGTTAGCGAGCCACAGCATAGGATTCAACTGATTTAACTGAACAAGGGATTGCTAACACCAACGGTAATTTTTTATGACGCCTGTTTGGCAACACTTCTGCTGTCCAAAGAATTTTAACGGGGTTTCTAATAATTAATTAACAATAACGGGGGTTAGTGTAGTAGTGAAATTGCCGGACTTCAATAGCGTACCGGGGTTATGTAAGAATGGTTGACGAGCTAATTGAAATAAAGGCATCAGAATGTAGTTTGGATACGACATGAAAAGCACTCATGATGTATAAACCAAATGAGAAGGAAGGAACGCGAGTTATAGATACTCTGATCTGTTAATATAAATTGAATAACAATTCAGACTCACGTCAAGGCATTGAATCGCATTGTCTCCTCTACAAATATAATCCTATCCAGGCTTCCTAGCTTCGCCTTACACAGACTGTACAATAAACCTCAACACATTGCTATTTGAAGTTTTACTGTCACACAGAAGCCATAGTGATCTAAAAAATCCTGTGATCCTGTGTTCTGTGATCTCTCACCAAAAAATCCTTAGATTTCCTTCTTAAAGGCCGTCACAGGGCAAGTGAATATCCGATTAGGAGATGATAGCTTTCACATGTGTTCAGATTCCTTTTCGCTCTTCGCAACTGTTTCATTTCCAACGTTATCTAAGCCCCATGGTACGGAATAAGGAAATCTTCCTTAGATTAGAGATCTCTACATAGACCCTAGTAGCAGGCAACATTAGGTTGATGGCTTGACTATCTGAGAATTAATTTAATAGCTCGAGCAGCACACAATTACGATAATAAAATTGCAATTAATCGGATTTGTGAGAATTTCGAAAAAATTCTCAACATTGTTATCGATTTTTATAAATTACGAGACTTTAATCTTCTTCGAAACAATTCTCGAACTCAGAACCCCTCAGAGAGAAAAACATCAACGATTTAAAAGTCCTATTGCCTAGATTATTATTTGCGCTTTTGCTATTGCATCGATTGGTGTGGTATATTTAATCCAATAATAAAATTTTAAACGTCTTCATAAAACGAAAGTGTTAACTTTAATTACTCGTACTAAAATACGCCGACCCCTGTTATTAAGTGATTAATTAATCAGCGTTTATAAATTGTTTCACAATATATAAAGAAGTCTTTAATGGGTTTTAACAAAAAGCCACAGGTTACAACAATGCAATTTGCCACCTACAATACAACAACAACAAATAGAAGAAATGCAAGCAATGACTGGCACATTGTCGCTTTGCTGCATGGCCTTGGTAAGGAAAAGAAGAAATAAAAAAAGAAGGAAAGAAATCCGTTTTAAAATAATTTCCTATAGGCGTATAGGCGTAAGGGAAAAGGAAAAAAAATTAGAGGCTTTAAAATATTTATAACGGCACTTATAATGACTTTGCAACAACACCTACAACAACAACAAGAAGAAGAAGACGAAGAACTTTGTTATTAAAAGGTGGCAACCGTGAATATTTCTTTCAATTTCAAACACAAAACAAAAAATGCAAAAAAAAAAAGAAATTCATTGCTGTTAAGCTGGTTATAGGAAGGCATATAAAAAACAATAAAAAAAAGGAATAAAATTGAGTGTGAAAAAAAGCATAAAAGAATGGATTAAAAAGGCATTATTTTTTTTTGAAAGGATTCAATTTGTTTTTTGCTTTTGGTTTGGAAAATTTTCACTTCCTGAGTGGGTCAAATGGAAGCTTTTAATGTGAAAAGGTAAGCTATGCAGACAAAGAAAATCTTTTTAAATTAATTTAAAGGAGCTTCATTAAAACTTTTGCTTCTTTTCTGCTTTGAGAACCAATATTCAGCACCAAAAATGATTTATCATGTGATAAATAGACCCTTAACAGAGAAAATAAAGGAGTTTCATAATCGTAGATTAAATGAAATAGAATTTACGGTGAAACTTTCAAAACTAATGTTAAATGAAACACTAAGGTTAGGCTGACTCTTTTATTTTATTATAATGCCTGGACCTGGGTCATGTCATAGGTCTTGTAGGGCATAGAATCTCATTAAAATGGCTGCCTCTGAATTAGTTGTAGCATTCGATTTATTGAGTTGATTTTGACCAAGTTTTTCGACCATTTTTAATGCACTTTTCAGGGGTATTTCCACAATAACTTGACGAAAGCTGGTTTCTAAATACTACAGCCTCACAAAACAAAGTCAACGGAGTCAAATGGCAAGATCCTAATGACCAAATCGTCTTTGGGAAACTGCTCACCGCAACAAAGCTAAAAATTGAGGGTTTTGTGAAACACAATTTCCGTTCAAGTTCATAATCTATGACTGCGAGCCAAAAAAAAATTGTTTATAATACGCTACAGAGTTTTGAAACGCCGACAGCGCTTCTTCCAGAATCATTTTTGTAAAATACTTTTCAATGGCAACAGCAGACAATGATGAGCAAAAATAGGCACTTTTTCCGAATTCTCATTGGCATTTATTAGAGGATTAGCTGTGGGTTCTCCGAGTCCCACATGCAATAATTTTGATTGTTGTCGTATTGTTGAGTGAGAAAGCATTGTAAGACTGTTCTTCCAGGAAGGTGCTTAGCCACTATGGCTTCTTTGGGTGGAGCGCATACGAAATGTTTCATTTTCCAGGGTATATAAACCAGGTTCATTTAGATCGATAGTAAGGGTTGAGTTGACTTTGAGGATCATTGTGGTTCCCGAGACTTAAGAAAACTGCGACTTAAGAAAACCCGGGGTCAGATCGCACAATCTCGGAGGTCATTTCACTTCACTTCACCTACGCGTGAGATGACCAAATCCTCAAAAGGCTCGTGCAGAATATTCAATATGGCATGAGCTGTGTTTCACATAGTGCCGTCCTATTGAAACCACATGCCGTTAAGGGTTAATGCATTGGTTCCATTACGGTTTTGATTGTTTTAATCAAACGTCAAGTACAGTAAACAAAGTTATTAATTCCTTAAACAGACCACCACTGTCCCCCTTTTCTCCGCCACAATTAATAACAAAAATCTTTGCAAATCTCTGGTATTAAAGGCTTTGATTTCACCTCGAATATCAGCAATGGAAATAGCAAAGTGACATTGACTTTGTTATTCCTTACTCGTTGGCAATACTAAATACAACGCTTGGGACTACACAAACAGTTAAAGACCAAAGATTTTGCTGTTTGATGGTCTTTTGGGTT
>QOCX01007337.1:0-10255 GCA_005959815.1 Sarcophaga bullata
TCCAATTTTTTTTAAAGTACTGGCGAATAATTGCCTTAAACATATCTGTAAAAGCAAATTTGAGATATATTCTGGTTTAAAGGAGTAAATTTCTTTTAAACATTATTTAAAATCAAAAATTTTCGTGTTGAATATCGAAATATTATAAGAGTTAATACATATTGAATTATGTTCAATACATAAAAAACCGATTTGTATGGAATCTATATTTCATTTCTATTTTTCCTTAAAGGCTGTTAAGAGATTACTACAGTGAATAGACAGGCGTATGATTAGATAACTGCCAAAATGTTCCGCATCAATGTCAGCTTACCATCTTCTCAGTAGTTCTATATGTACTGCAAAACTCTATGACAAGTATTTGAAGATAAAGTTTGTTTCAAATTGTTTTAAAGGAATATATATATTAAAATTTGTTAATAGAATATCTTTAAAGTATTTAATATATTTTAATACAAAGTAAAGGTGGTGTAAAAACGCCTCTTAGAAAACTGAAGTTGGCAACCCAAAACTAATTCTAGTTTTAGCGCCAAAATATCACAACAAACTGATGCAAAAATAAATAAGAAATTTAACATTACTTTCTCATTAAAAGAATTATTACCTAATTATACCACTTGACCAATAGAAATTTTTAAATATTCACTGAACACACCACAAAATGCTTGCTTTAAAAAGGGCAAACACATTAAATGACACTGAAGGAACAGAAAAAGTAGGTAGAAATATATATTTTAAATAAACAGAACTGGCGGACTAATTGTAAACCATGTTTCTTTAATGATTTTAGGACAAAGAAAATGCAGATAATCCCCCAAAACGACGCAGCATTAGATTGACCCGTAATACTCGTTCAATGGCTGAAGATGGTGGCGAAATGTTTTCTTTACCAGAAGAGGAAGTCAAAAAGCCTTTGCCTTACGTTGAATATCGTGGAATGATTAAATATTTAACCGATGGCTATGAAATTGCTGAGTCATCCGATAGTATAATGTAAGCACAATCCTGGCCAGTGTAATCTGTATTTAATGAACTGAATGGAATTTTTTTTGCTACCTTTAGGCAATGGGTTGAAAAACAGCCTGGTGACGATCTAGTGCCCATTTCCTTTGATATGGAATGGCCATTTTCATTTAAAACCGGTCCGGGCAAGTCGGCAGTGATACAAATGTGTGCCGAGGAAGATATCTGTTATGTATTCCAATTGTCGAATCTTAAAAATTACCTGCAGCCCTGGTGGCTTTGCTCAAGCACAAGAGAGTGCGTTTACATGGCGTTAATGTTAAAAAGTAAGTTGAATAATTCACTAAGGGTTCAATCTGGTTACTAGTTTGGGTACCATAAAAACGAGTCTGTTGTCCTATTTTAATTATTACTGTGTTTAACTCTTTTTGTGCTTTAGTGATTTTCGTAATTGGCTCGTGATTTTCCTGAAATAAATGCATTGACCTGATGGTTAATGGCTTGGATTTGGGTGTATGGTGTAATGAAGTTTGGACTGGTGGTCGTTGAGTTCTAGATCGTTTGGCTAATTATGGGTAAGTTATATAAACATAACTTATATTCTTATATATTAATACGATTTAATTATTCAAAATTAATCTGAAGGTGGAAAAGTCTTTTGACAAAATAAAAAAGTGCGCATGAGTAAATGGCATGTTATACTTTGGATCAGGATCAATTTGTATGCAGGTTATTGTTTATGTAAGTATTATTGCACTTTGAGTCTTTCACTAACATGGATACGATACCTTTTTGGGAATTATTTTTTCCTTACAGATTGGCCAATTGATTTATAGAGAATTAGAGAAACGTGCTAAAACCAAAGAGGCTAATGAAGCTGCTTTTATAGAGAAAAATGGTGAGGCTGCCTTTAAAGCAGTAAAAGCCTTAGGGGAAAATTTTCATATCGAAAAAGCCAATGAATCTGTAATTTAGTAACGTACGTATTAGTGTAAATTAGTAAATTATAAATAATTTTCGTAGTTAATTTTTAAGTGTAGTGATCAAATAATTGTTAATGATTATCTGTGTTTTTTCTTTTTATTGTTTAAATTTAAAGTATCAAAATAACAGACAAACCATACTATTTTTTTATAAAGTTTTCAAAAAATAAATTTGTTTTATTACCACACAACACAGACCGCTGCTGTCTGCAGTAACAAACGTAAATGGTAGGCCGTATTACAAAATTTCATTTACATTTATAGCTATAACGGGCTTTTGATTTCAGCGACAGTTAGCGGTCGTCTTCTAACCGCATGCCTTCAAGTTCTCTTTTTCATATTGATTGTCAAATCTATTTGCTTGTTGCTTTTTTAGCGATTAACCCGCGAGGTGGTTAAGCGTGCACGTAGTTTGCGAACTTCTATGAAGATGAATATTTAATTAAAAAAAAATTACACAATTTCTTCGGTAAATTTTTCGAATAATTATCCTTCTGGCGGCGAAGATTGCGATGGCTTGCTTTTAAGGTTATGCTAGGCTTTTGGTGTGAGATTTTACGTAAAAGATTTGATTGTGTCGTTCGATTTCGGCATCACGCGCTCATGTTGAAAAAACTCATGCTTGTTAGCGTGGTTTCGCGGTTTGGCGTCGGTTTATCATGAACGGAATTAAACAAAAATTAAGTTTATTATGAATAGAGTGTTCTGGCACAATGCTTAAAAAGTGCGTTCGGAAGCGGAATATGTACATCTATTCCGTGTGTGAATTTAAAGGCCCAAAGGCAATATAAATTGTGTTGAAATCAGTAGAGCACTAAATTTAGTATCACCAGAATCGTATTCTTAAGAAGAGTCATAAGTGAACTACTGGTGACAAGAAGCTTTTATAATAAAACCTACCATAAATCGAAACCTAAGTAATGAAGCCTGATATAATACTATAGAATATGAATTATCAAGATGAAGAATTCCCCTTTTAAATCACCAGGCAACATACTAATTTTAAATCTAAATTTAGATGTGATCTTATTGTCCAACTATAGCCTCGCCTTATGGCTTCTAGTGGGAAGTACAAGTTTAGGTTAGGTTATGTTTGAGGACGTTTACTTGTCTTAAAGACAAGTACAATACTCGAAGATCGCAGAACAATTGCATAGCTAAATGCGTCCTATAAAGAAAATATAATAAGGGATAGAATAATGGAGAAAAGGTAAAATACTTAGAAAAGTGTAATGATAGGAGTCGTAGGAAGAAAGTGAAAAAGACGTTCATAAAACATACAAGGGGGCTCGGCTACCGCTTAGATGCTCTAGCACCTCTCATCGTGTTTAATGCACTCATAAATCTCTATATATTCCTGCTGTCGGCTTTTGCTTGACACAGAATTTTAACCTCAAAAGAATCCGCTATTCATTGTCCTCAACCCGATGCTGCAAGGGCTGGACAACAGCGGAGGTGTTCGATAGTCACCCAGTCCCACTTGTCTAAACTCACACTACACCGTAAGAAACCCAGTAACCAACTTTGCGCTTCGCTTATTAGAATCCAGCAGCACAAGCACTATCTCGACATACATAACAACCCGATGGCCTCAATAGCCTTTAAGATAGCAAAAATTTCTGTCTGTTTAGCCTTTGCAAATTTCAAACCAAGAGAGATAATGTCCAAGTACAGAATACTTGAGTTAGCAATTTAATATAGAAATTAGGATAACGAGATAAGTCAGTGGAATGATGATAAATCTTACGAAATGCTTGAAAATAAGAGCTCAGGCCGCCTACAAGCCTAAAACAATTGATGCTTAGTGATAATAGGAACCTTTTAACAGCTCTTTGGAAAACAGGCTGTGCAAGGGAAAATGAGTCAAGCGCCTCTTAAACCGGGAACTGAAAGAATTCTGTCTTCCCTAGTTTAACAATAAATGTGTGAACAAATGAACGAATGAATAATAAATGAAAACAATTACATTTCTTACCTTAACCGATCTGTGGAATTCATACGTTGGCATTGTTTTATGAAGTTGGCATGGAATATGTAGTCGTCGGAATTGAAACTTGTTGGTGTTTTACTTGTAATGTGGTAATCGAATTGATTATCGTAATAAGTTTCGGTCTCATCACAATGATCGTTACAAGCATTATTAGCATTATTTCGTTCACTTTCAAGTTCCATCTCTTGCTCTTTGGTAGTCGTGGAATCAGGCATAGCAGCTGGCTCTTGATTTATTGACATTTTTGAAAGTTTCTTTTCAATCTTTTGATCATCCCTTTGAATGTTGGTGTTTGAGAGTGTAGTTTTAAGAGCATCTATAACATCCGAGGCTATTTTCTGGGCATTTAATTCTGTGGAAGTATCGGTCAATTTGGCAAGATTATCATCTAGTAGAGGTAATTGTAACATTTCATTAGTTCTTTGAGCATCTTCTTCACTTTTTTGTTCCGCAATTGATTTTAAATTTGTGTAACTGTTGCTGTTTTGATTGGATGTGATTGGGGATTGTTCATTCTTAACCGATCCGGTGGCAGTAGCAATTTCTTATTTATTTTCAGTCAATGGTTCGTCATTTACATTTTCTTCAATCTTGTTTTCATTATCCGGCATTAGAGTCATTTGTTCTTCGTCTATTTCTTCATCTTCTATATCACTTTCATCTTCTTCTTCTTCGTCGGTTACATTATTAAATTGACCTTCATTATCCTCTTTGTTAGTTTCACTTCTGTCGGTATTAATGAGCTTCGGCGTCTTGGCTGAATTTTGCAGAATATATTTCTCTTCCATTTCTTGTATTCTTTGAAATTCGGCTTCAACATCCTCTTCATTTTCTTCTTCACTTATTTCATCGGAGCTGCCAAGTTCCTCCTCGTCGTCGTCTACGCTTGTTGTATGATGAATTTCTTCTTTCGATTTGACTAGAAATTGTCGTCTAATTGTTGTACTCGAAAATTCAGCGTCAAAATGCATTGATGGCGTATTTATTTCGACTAGAGTTTGACCCACGACCACATCATCCTCTTCATCCGATGAGGAAGCGAACGGTATAACGTCGGTTTCATGACGGACATTGGAAAAACTATTTCGTTGAATGGGGCCCTAAAAATAAAGAAACAACGGAGGCAGTTAGCCTATGTACATGATGCCGTTAACTTTATATACAAGAATATCAAAAATAATCACAGAGCTTGCGATAGTTGTGAACAGAATACCTTATTAAAGGTCCTATATTGTGTTTGATACTGAAATCAAATCTTAATATAGATGGTGATGAATTCAATGTACATTGATGCACAATTTTTCGATAGCTTTAGTTTGCTTCTTTTCGCTTCTTTTTGAAAACTTACCGTATTTAATTTAACGGAAGACAAATCATCATCATCATCGTCGTCGTCATCATTAACATCGTCGTCATGTTCCCCTTCTCCCTCCTCTCCTTCATCATCGTCGTGATCGTTGTGATTATTCTCATAGCTTTTATTACTGGCGTCACTATCAATTTCTGGCACTTCATTATCCGATTCATTCTCAAAGGGCTCATTAGCGTAACGCTCATCATCTGAATCCTCAAAATCACTCATTGTTTACGTTAAAAAAAAATTAAATTTCTTCTGTTTTCTATATTTTTTTCTCAAAAATTTTTTTTCCTCTTTTCGTTTTTTAATCGGTTGCTTTTTGTTCCAAATTTTTTTTTTTTATTAAAAAAATAATTTTTGACAAATTTTCCACAAACTTGTAAAATTTCAAATACGATTACTTTACAGGGGAGGGAGAAAAAGGTTTTTAACACGTTGCTTTATTTCCAATAGACGGCAATAAATTCATAACTTTGCTATGGCAACACAGGTGTTACCAATAATAATTCAATAAACAAATTTGATTTTCATCCTTTTTTTATTAATAACATTTTTAAAAGGTTGTTGTTGTTGTTTTCATTGTTTTTATTATTCTTTATCAGTGAACATGCGACATGTTTTCACTTTTGTTTCACTCACAGTGCGTATGTTGTTGCTACAATTTTAAGCTTTATTTGAGTACTAAATTTAATAGAGAGACAATTTCTAACGGTTAGTGATTATGTAGGTAAACACTTGTTATAACACTTTATAACTTATGCACAAACAAACTGCTCTTTATAAATATCAAGGATACCAGACTCAATTTTTTTTTACAATCGCAAGATTAAATATTGTGGAGTTCTGATGGAATTCTAGGTGGTCTCCGATAATTATTGGAACCTTCTTTAATGCGTGGCAATTACTTCAGAAATCAAACAAAAATTAAGTGATTAGAACTCTTTCTTTCGTAGTCGTCGTGTGACAACGTTTATCATTTCATAACTTAATCAATTTTTTATTTCTGGGATTAGCTTGCAAATCTACCGACTGTTTAAGATCTTTGAGCTTCCGACTTTCACCAGAACATAGCTTCTCCTACATCTGGTATCTTTCGTGATAATGTACTTGAAGCTTTCGTTGCGCTTCTTTAAGCATATTTCATATGTCACTTAATCATGTTAAGTGATTGTGAATCGTTTACATCGCTCTAACCAACTTAACTGGTGGCGTTTCCTTTCTCTACTTCAGAGTTATGAGAACAACTACTGTTTTATGCTTCTCCAGATTAAGATTCATTGGCTACACTGTTGAGGGGCTAATGTCATCGCTGAATTAACTTTTAAATAGAAACTACAAAAAACGAAAGAAGACTACTAAAAACCGTCATTATGGGGATGAATTGGCAAGTCTGGCAACGCGTGATCATTAGTCCTTGCCCTTTGTTTTAGTTTCTAGACCTCACTTCTTTCTTTATAACTCTATTTTTGACCATTTTTGTTTATGCATTTATTTTTGTATTTGTTTTTGTTATTGTTTTCTAGTACAACCTTAGCAACGTGTGTGCGTAATTAAGGAATTAATTTATTAAAATGAGAGAGAATTGAGAGAAAAGAATTTCTATTTCAAAATCGAACTACAACTTGGTGGTATTTTGTATGTATTTTAAAGACCAAAAAAGAAAACTTCGGTTTGTTGATGTGTTAGCCTTTCTTAGGGGTTTGATGTCTTAAAGATGGATTATTTAAATTTTTAAAAATTGGACCCCACTACTATGATGAACTTGGAATGCTTTACTTAAACCACTCAATACACCACAACACATTATAAAATATAAACCAAGATCATAATGGGGAATTGAAGTAACAGTAAGTAGAAAAACTACATATCATCACAATTCATTGCTATCTCAGCTAGGGACCAGATACCCATTTCTGGACTTCGAACTCATGTGCTACGATCTACTACTACCACTACTCCCTACTCTAATAAATTACACTTGGTGTGAAATCTCTGAGAAGAAATTAAATTAAAATCCTTGGTTGATTATAATCTCATTTTAATGGCTTGTTAGATTCTGTTGAAGTGATAATCCGAGCTGTCGTTCAAGACATTGCTTGTAGCTAAGGATCTAGTTCAAGATATTATATAAAAGTACACTAATAGAGAAAAAGATAAGGCAGTCAAAAGCAAAAGGTCTGGGATCGTTCAATCATGAGGAACGATGTATCCAGTACTTTGATCCAAAATTTCTTATTGGTAAAGTGAAACTAAACTGTACTATAAGTTTTGAGAATTGTTACTGAGGTTATGAAGCTTATTTTCCGGTAATCTGTGATGCAAACTATGGTTTGTAATTGATATACTTAAGCAAGTTATAGCATTAGAACCTCTGACGGAAGTGTTACTGTCTGAGATCATAAGAAAAGCAGCGACGACTGTACATTGCTTGTTAAGTAGTTCTTAGAGATGAGTAAATTACTATGTTAAAACTGGGGAACTATATTATCTTAGACACCAGGAAGAAACAAATAAATAAATGATTAATGATATTGGCCTAACGTTTAAAGATGAGTTAATTATTAAAAATTTTAAGACTAAACTAAAAAACTCAAATAACTTTTTATAAAAAGAAACTGGGCTCAACCGGGATTTGAACCCGGGACCTCTCGCACCCAAAGCGAGAATCATACCCCTAGACCATTGAGCCTCCTATCAGACGTCTAATAATTTTATCATAAAAAGTGAAAGCCGTTGTAAAGAAAACAAGTTAAAACAGATGGTAGGACGACACTAAAGTAGACAGATATTTTTCAATTGTCAACTTCTTAACATAAAATACATTTCTATAGATAAACTTATGTACACATACATATGTAAATGCATGTGTGTACATAAATACAACTTTTTAAAACAGTTACTTTTTAGTATCAGTTTGCGTATTTTAAAAATTTCTTTCTAAAACTAAATTGTTACATTTTCAATAAAAAAAAAAGCTGATGATCTTTAATATCCCCATAATTCCAATTGTACAACAATTTCTTTGTTACTCACTGTTGTTGCAAAAAAAAAAAAGAGAAAAAACGGAACAAAATAAAAACAAAAAAATAAACATTATTGAGCTTTTACTACGAAAAGCTTTTTTTGCATTGTTTTTATCCATATTTACTACGTTTTTTAATGGATACAAAACAATTACAGCCAACTTCGTGTGTAAATAAAACGCAAAAACATAAACATACAATTGTGACAGTTTGCGATTTTGCGCTTTGCCAACCAATAAAACGAAAAGCAACAGAGTTTAAACGACAACAACTATATAACAATTAAATACGAGATGACACAAATGAGAGTGTGAGAGTAAGGGAGAGAAAAATAAAAATAATGAAAAATACCGTTACATTGTATATAGGTTTATGGCACGAACAAATTTTCTTTGAAGTTTAAACGGTTCAGAGACTTTGTAACATGCGGGTGTTGGATATTTGACGTTTATTTTTGAAAAAAAAAAACAGAAAAATTAACACTTTAAAGAAAAATTGAAAAGAGTGTGTGTGTAAAATAAAACAAACAATTAATAAATAAATATTAAAAGAATTAAAAATTAAATAAATTTAAAAGGCGCGTAAGTGTTAAAATATTACAAATAAAAGGAAAATAAAAAAAATAAAATAAAATTATTCAAGAAAATTTTAAATTTGTGGCAGAATATGTGAATGCATGAAAAAGTTTATTAATTACAGGAATATAAAGTGTGTTTGTAGATTATTGTTTAAAACTGAGTTTAATCAATAATTACAATTTGTGCTTAAAAAACTTGTTTTTTTTTTGTAACTTAATTAAAGAAAAGTTTATTTTTTTTCATTTAGTATTTAAGGGCTTTCAAACACACCCTTTAACATAAAGTTAGAGGGTTTTATGTATATGTATAAGTATATTGTTTATATACATATACAAATTTTTATGAGGTCAAAGGTAAATGTTTGATATTTACTTCTAATATGCGAAGGAAGAAAAAAATTAAAAATATGTCTAAAATTTGTTTTTGTTTAACAATTAGTTACTAAATTCGCAGTGATTGATGGTGTAGTGTATGAAATAATTTAAAGGCATAAGCTTAAGTAAGAAATTTACGAAGCTAGTTAAGTTAATTAGGCCATTTGATAAGTTATAGCCATAAACTATTGTCCAATAAAGTGGAGAAACTTCTTATAAACAACAGCTGGTTTAATGTTTAGTGACCAGAAGCGAGATAAAAGAAATTGTATAACTTGTTACGACATGATGTCCCTCAATAAATTTAATATTTTTATAATATTTTTCTTTTCTTGTTTGGCAATCAACGGTTTAACGGTTTAAAAATGTAAAAAAATAAATAAAAAAATGTAAAACACAAGGATAGCGTTAAAAGCTAAACAAAATTAACATCATTATTCCTAATAAACCATTAAAGTTTTGTGTTTATCTACATACATTGCCAACCACAGCAAAAACTCCAACCAAACAACCATATTGTTAATGACACATTGACAATTTCACACACATTACTATGTAAGAGAATTTTTATGTGTTAAAATGTTTGGGTTACATTTTAATGCAAAAAGACAGTCAAAACAGCCATAAGAAACTCCTCTCACTTACTCTCTTACTACTTACAGCACACACTCTCCCTGTACCACATTCCGTTTTTTTTTTGCTTCTTTCTATTAATTAAACAAAGAATAATAAAATTGTAGCAACAACAACAACGACAGNCCCTGTGCCACATTCCGTCTTTTTTTTTTGCTTCTTTCTATTAATTAAACAAAGAATAATAAAATTGTAGCAACAACAACAAACAAGAAATTCTTTTAATCATACCATAACAAAACTAATTAATGTTTACATGTAAACAAACACATACATATACGCACACACACACACACACACACACACATGTCATGTTTATCCGCAAGTCAGAGAATATAAATGTGAGAGCGTAAG
>QOCX01007338.1:0-10255 GCA_005959815.1 Sarcophaga bullata
GCAACGATTTTGTAGGACCTGTTATGGTAGACAAGTGAAAATATGTTCGGTATACTGGGAAGGAACCTTTCTCATTGAATTCTATGTTTGCTCAGTAAACCAGCTTAGGAAGCTTGTTGTTAATGTCGTGTACTCTACGTGGGTACTCTACGTGGGCTTCAGTATGAGAGAGTTCGAAGTGTTGTTCATTTCAAATTACAAAACTTATGACTAAAACTTAGATAACAAAAGTTATGAAGTCTGGCCAGTTAGAGGGTTCAAACCCCAGATCAGAGTATCCCAATAAAACGAATCTAAAGAAGATATCTGGTGCGGCTTCTACTTCTCAGCAATTTCTGGCAAAAAACCCTAAGAGTCAAATAAAAATTGCCATGAAATGTTCTCAAAAAAACTGTCGTTCGAAGTCGTCTTTAAAGTGGTCGTACCGCCACTTGTGGATAAACTAAACACACGTACTGTGAGTGATGTGAGAAACAAGGGTGTAGGCCTAATCTAATTGGCAATGGCCATTTATTATGTACATATGTGAACTACAATGATGGATCATGTCTATTATACTGATGAGTTCGCAATTACCAAGCAAGCCTTTTATGTTGGCAGTTAAACTGCCTTAAAGGCTATTAAATGGACAGCTTTTGTCTGATTTCAGTCCACAAGAGGACTCTCACAAGCTTCTTGAATAGGCATGGCGAGGTATTGTTCTTAGTTTCATGGCATTGTGAGTTAAGCTAGCAACACATCGATTCAACACGTCGTGCTGTTCAAAGGTGCAAATGCTGTTCATGTCAGAGCAATAAAATCGAACAAGTTCTAACATTCGTGAAATTGAATGATAGAGAACTATGTAAAAATCTTACATATTTAGATGTTACAAGGAGCCCACCCCTCTAACTCCATTTTCTGCAGGGTTGCTCGGAAAAGTAGAAGAAGCCAGAAACTGTCGAGTAGTTTTGGTATCTCTACATATGACATAAAAGCCTGTTAATGTATCGGGTCTGGAAGATCTACTAATTCTTCTTCTTCTCTCTCTTATATTTTGTTTCCTTTTCTTTTTTTTTTTTTTTTGTTTTTTTTCAATTTCTTTCTTCCATTTACATTTCTTTTTTTTAACTATAGGGGAAGGGGAATCTCACTTAAGATGCATAATGTTTTTTTATTCCTCATTTTTATTTCATAATATTTTCTGTGTTTAATTTAAAATAATTTATATTTCTCCTTACAAAATATTTACAGCAGAGGCCGAGTTTAATTGGTCAGTGGTGGTCATAGTTTGTTTCATTTTTTTTTGCTTCGATTTCTATCTTCCCTATTTACAAAGAGTCTCAATCATTAGTTTCTTTTGCAAATAAAAAAATCCATTTTATTTACTTACAATACACACAACATAATCGATCATTATCACCCTTCAGTCAAGGATTACGACCTAGCTTCTCCTACCACTTATGCTGAGTGTGTTTAATTTTTTCTTTATCCAGAATTGGGGACCTACAGCTTAAAAGTGCCAGATCTTAAGAAACTTTTCATGGCATTCTTATAGTTCACTCTCATACGTTTTGCTGGAGATAAGTCGCCAAAGAAATATGTTTTTTTGAAATTTTCGTTTTGTTGTAGATGTCTGACCTAAGGTTTGAACTAGACCACGGGGACTACTAGGACTGTTTGGTGAAGCTAAATCATCTAGGATTTCCTCCGCTGAGAACTGAGCACGCAGACAAAACGGTAGATAAAGCAAGATAAAGTCTCTTCTTAAACCAAGTGGGTTTGAGCACAATCAACACCTTTGTCTGAGTCACGCATCAAACTATCAAGTAACAACGTGAGATTCTCTGTCAATGAGAATATACTTTCGAAACACTTTCTGAGTACTTGTGAGATATTAATGCATCCCAGAAGTAAACCTCTCGGTACATACCAGGCAACATGCGGGGAATTCTCATGAAGTTTTATAGGACAATATAGAATACATTACAGGGTTAATATACAAAGTAAAAGGAGAGTATAATACATCGTACGGTCTTAATACTAAGGAACTCTTTACGACCATATTAATACTCTTTATAATTGATTTCAATAATGAATGTCTTACCTTAGAAACTGAATTAGCTGAAGTAAAATAGAGAATGATGGCTCCATTGTCTCTTTGGTAGTCTCTTTGGTAGCCCATGGAACTCGCATACAACTATTCGGCAATACTTAAGACAACTTCATTCAGGTTTTCTGAAATAAGGTAAGGCAATACAGTCCAGGGAACTGGTTAGATTTTGTGAAACAATTGATCGTAGCCACCAGCAAGATCCTAAAACAAAAAATCATCAGAGTTTCTAAATAGATACGTTTCTATTACTATTTATTTGTTATCAACTGTTTATGTAGAAAATATGCAGTTGACAGCACATTACGATTTGAGTTTGTTCTCATTTATTTGATGTACTTTTTTGTTCTTCATGACCCATTGACAATGTGAGCAGTTCATCGTGCGTCTCTAAGAGAATCGCTGAAAGAAAGTGTCCATTAGTATGCACAGCTAAGAACGCGAAAACTAAGTGAGTATTGCAGCAGAGATAGTTTATTTCGTTTGTTAGATTTTTGCTGAATTTCAAAGACAATTTCCTAATGATACACATACACTCGCATCTAAAACGTTAAATGGAAATGGCAAGGAATAGAATGAAAATAATTTCAATTCATAATACCAGAAAAGTAATAGAAGCCAAAGGATGCAAGGCAGTGGGAGCTTAAGAAAAAGTGAATGTGAAACGTAATGGTGTCAAGTGGCTTCGTTTCATTTGTTAAGCATTATGATAGTAAGACAGAGTAAGAGAGTGTGAGAAAATATCGTAGAACTTCTGGCATTTATTTGAGTTACAGAAATACCCACCAAATGAACTGAGAGAGAGAAAATTGTACACTTTAGAAGAAGTTTTTTTCTTTTTCTACTCCTTGCCTGACTGTACGCTTACGAATTGCATTTTATTTGAGTTTGATGTGCTGAATAATTGCATTTGTAGTTGCAGCAACAGGAGCTAATTCGAGTACTTTGACAAGTTCGATTAGAGAATTGATGATGAGGACAACAGCGATATGGGATAAGATGAAATATTTTTAGAATAATTGACTTCGCAAGTTAGATTTTTCAATTGCAAAATACATTCAACTGCACTCAAATACAGTTTGTTTCTGAAACTAAAAGTCGTATTAAAGGGTGGGCCATTTAAAACTTTAAATATAAAAATCGAATAAAACAAAAACAGTGGAAATTTTGCCAAATTTGTTCTCTTGTTGTGAAGTACAATTGTTCCGATTATTCATTCATATGAGTGCTGGGGCTGGCCTCATAGTACCTTATGCCATCGGACTAATTTTCATGCACTTTTTCAACTCTATAGGTTCGTATCTCGGGAAAGGAATTACGAATGTTGACCTGCAAATGCTCAATTGTCTTTGGTTGGCCGGCATAATACATTTCTTTAAAGGCACCCCACAGAAAATAGTCCAATGGTGTCAAATCTCAGCTTCTTGGCGGTCAATTAACATCACCATTTCGATTAATTAACGGCCATCAAACGTTTGACACAATAAATCGATTGTGGCATGAGACGTATGGCAAATTATGCCATCCTATTGAAACCGAACATCGTTCGCACCAATACCGTGAAAAGCGAGTACAAAAACATCCGTTTTTATGGTGACTCCATTGGCCGTAATGACCGTTCTATCCTTATTTGCAAAGAAATATTGGCCATTNACATCCGTTATTATGGTGTGATAAGTAACTCCATTGACCGTAATGGTTGCATCGTGTTTATTTGTAAAGGAAAATGGGCCATTTATGCCTCTGTTCTACAAACCACACCAAACAATCACTCGTAATGGGTGCATTACCTTCTGTAAGACCACGCACAGGTTTTCTGAGCCTTAAAGTCGCTAATTTTGCTTATTAACCTACCTATCAAGATGAAAATGAGCTTCAATCGAAAAGATGTTTTTTTTTTGCCAAAATCGACATCATCGTTTAGTATCTCATTGGCCTATCCAGCAAAGCGAAAACGTAACAGATGGTTATGCGGCTTTAACTCTTGAACCAATTGAAATTTGTGGGGCGCTCTGCTGAGATCTTTTCACAAAATTCTGGTCAGACAACTGCAACAAAACGAAATATGAAAAATATTTCTACGATGACTTCCTTTCAACAGATTTCTGGCAAAAAAGTCTGAAAGAAAATAAGAATTGCAATGAAAAAGTTACTCAAAAGTCTGTCGTTTGAAGTCAACTTTAAACAGTAGGCCACACCACTCATGTTTTAAACCTAAAGCACACCACATAAGTGGTGCCAGAAGCGCCCCTACACAATATAAAATAATTCGCTTAATTCTCTTTCAATCTCTAATTATTTCTCATATCATCAGCCGATTCATTAAAGCACAATAGAAACACCAAAAAGTAACTGAAATGACAAGTAAAAGCAGGCTAGAGACTTCATTTAAAATGTCAAAAATAAGCACTCAATTCGGTATTCACATAGACAAAATGCTGTTCAACAAATTCAAATTCAACTTCAAATTCTCTTGGAATTTTTTTCTTTACTCTCTAGAAATAAATGATGAGAAACAGAAGAAAGAAAGCATTTAACAGGAGTAATAAATGTTTAGTAAATGGAGACAAACACATACAAGCAGTAGAAAAGGAAAGGAAAGGATCTTCATTTTCAATCATGTTTTATTTCTCTACTTAAACCGCAATTGTCTCAATTTCATTGCAGCCTTTCTGTATGCACTCGTAAGTAAAAGTGTAAATGAATGTGTGCTAGAAAAAGGAATGCATATGCTCTACCCATATATGGGCAGTTTTACATCTAAAAGTAAAGCAAATAAAAACTTCCGGGATAAGCTTTGATATCCCGGAATAATATTTCTTATCAAAAATAATCACAAAAACATTCAATCTGTGATACATTGCAGCAACAGATTTCTGGTAATTATTTGCATAAGTTTCCGTAGTCTAGTAGGCAGTGTGTTGGCTTATTAGATGTGAGGCCACGGTTCAAGCGCCTGCCTCTCAACCAATTTCTGGCAAAAAAAACTCTGAAAGTAAATAAGAATTGCCATGAAAAAGTTTCTCAAAAATCTGCCATACGGTAGGCCACACCACTCATGTGTGTAATTAACACACATTACATAAGTGGTATGAGAATGTAGGTAGTAATCCAGCCTGAAGGATTCTAGTGATCAATTATGCATGTACGTATGCATGTATGTTAGTCATCAGAAGTGTTTTGAACTCCTAAAATTGCACAAAAATCTTGCAGAGTTTACCAAAACTTAGCCTATGTTTAGACGAATTGTAAGCCACCTCATAAGAAACAATCTTAGGTCCTCTTAATGATCTCTTTGTAATACCAGACCTGTATCTACCCATTGAATGTCTAAAATGGCATGCATTTGCAGACTTTCTGTCTGTGGTTTAACTAGATAAGGTTTGTCTATAACAGATTCAGGTCCGCAAGTGTTTGAAAGCAACATAGAACACGTTCAGTGGTCTCATCTTCTTTATCGGCAGTACAGGTTCCGCAATAGAGTATTTTGAGCAATTGGACGTACAAATCAAGGATTCAATGTGCTGTTATGGCTTTTATGAATTTTTTAAGACGGACTTTGGGTAGATTTAACATAAAATGTGTCCTCCTTATATGTATTCTGAGCGTGGTTTAAATGGTTTCTTTACAAGTGTTTTTGTTTTCCCGTCTTTTCTATTCGTATGATGAAAGTCCGTATGAAGCCGCCGTAGTCTAGTAGGTAGTGTTTTGGCTTATTAGGCGTGAACCCATGGTTAAAACCCCAGGTCAGATGTCTTGAACAAAACGAAATTAAGAAAAAATGCTTCTTCTACGGTTTCTTTTCTGCAGTCTTCAGGCAAAAACATAGAAAATAAATAAAATTTCCATGAAAAGCTTGTCATAAATCATCACCATCGAAGTCGACCTCAATCTGTAGGTTCTGCTACTTATGGAAAAAATAACTCACACAACATAAGTGGTTGTAATACTGACTAATGAATTGCAGTGACCAATCTAGTGAGTAAATATGTCACTTGTTTGCCTTTCAAATGATTAATTACAATATTATCTCTGCAAAAGTGCTCTACAGGGACTCCGATGAAAGTCTTGTTATATCCTCCCGAGACAGCCAGCATTCCTGACCAATTTTAGATGTACCACACACTCTCTCTAGAGATCTAATGGCTCATATACTCTCAGTAAATATATGTACGTCCCTTATATACTGCAATCGTAACTTGGATTTGTATTGCGGCTCTCTTTAAACCCATTACTTCAGCCTGAATTATGATCCTACAATCGGGCTGTTTAGGGAACAGAATAAGCTTCCCCTTCCACAGAAGAAAATTTCACCGAAGTCCATAGCGAGGTCTACTAATATTAGGATGATGCTGTCCGCAAGACGCAGGTCAGTGGCATATCATCCCGAATCAAAATTAGATTTTGTATTCTAAACTGTGTTAACACCCATATTCTACCCTTGTTTCCTTTTTGTTTTTCCTAAGCAACTTGACACCATTATTAGCCATAAAGTTTTCCACATTTTTTTCTTGTCTTCTATTTGCCTACAAAGACCATCATTCTCATCTCTTTGAATGCTTTGTGATGGCATGAATTTAGTTTGATAACTTATACGCTAGTAAAGTTTCCAGTTTGCATTATTTTTTTTACACCAAGGGCCTCTTTTTAGCAGTAGTTAACATAAGAAATTTTTCAGTTCATTTTTTATTTGATTCTTAGATTTTTAGCTGCTGATCTAAAACAAGTTGGAATAGGCATCAAGCTGATATAAAACTTGTTTAAAGAGGCTCAGGTGTTTGCCTGCAGTTCAACAATCAAATGTTTAGTATGAAATTCTCCGCTCTCTAACAGTCATAAACCATACGAAGTTGTCTTGTTTGTTGTGGCTTGATTTATTTGTTGGCAAAGTTTTATGTGACATGCAGTGTATGTATGTATATGATGTGCTTGTATGTGTATATGTCTTGAATGCAATCGTATGGACAATTTCATTTAGAAATCAATTTACAGTAGAGCTAGAATCTATACTTTCTTAAGGCAATGCGGTGACTTGCCTGATAGAAGTGGTTTGTTTCAGCAGGTCATAGAAGATAGTAAGTTTTTGCAAATGATGTGATAGCTCTTGTCACTCTTGTCTGCTGGTCATTGTTCTGGTTAGAAATGGAAGATGATTTCATTCGTATCGCTGCCGCGACTGGCCTCACAGTACCTTATTCAATTGGACCAATTTTCGTGCACTTTTTCGACTGTATGGCGTTGGATCTCTTCAATGGCATCACGAATGTTCGACTTCAAATGCTCAATTGTCTCTGGTTTGTGGGCATAACATTTTTCTTTAACGGCCTCCCACAGAATATAGTCCAACGGTATTAAATCGCAGCTTCTTGGCGGCTAATTGACATCACCATTTCGGCTAATTAAATGGCCATCAAATGTTTAACGCTATAAATCGATTGTGGCATGAGATATGTGGCAAGTTGCACCATCCTATTGAAACCAAGCTATTGCTTACTTCAATATCTTGAAGAGCGGGTATAAAAAGTCGATTGTCATGGTGCGATAGGTGTCTCCATTGTCCGTAATGGTTGCGCCGTCTTCATTTTCAAAGAAATATGCACGAATGATGCCCTTGCTCCGCAAGCCACACTAAACGGTCACTCGCAATGGGTGCATTAACTTCTGTAAGACCAGTGTGGGTTTTCTGAGGCCCAAATGCGGCAATTTTGATTATTAACGTACTCGCCAAGATGGCAATGAGTTTCATCTTAAAAAATTCTTTTTTTTGTTTTTTTTCGTTGGCTCATCTTGCGAAGCGAAATGATCATGCTTCAACTCTTGGACCAATTGAACTTTGTAAGACGTCATATCGAAATTTTTTTGGCAAAATTCGATGTAAACTGGTGCGTAAAATGTTCAATTCTTGAGAACGATGACGAGTTGATGTTGATGGATTCTTACGTACACACACAATGTACGAACACTCTCACGCCTTGGCGCATAAATAATGAAACTAGTTTCACGAACTTAAGCAATAAACCTGCATATACCGGGTACTGTTAACCCTTCTCCGCGACCAAATTTTGTACGACATTTCCATGCAATTTCCGACCAACTGTCTGTCTTTGTGTTAGAAATTAATTTCTAATGAATCCTAACGTTACTCAAGCGTAAATCGACTCATTATGTTCAGTGGAGATAAGATACTGAATTTTGTGGCAGAATATAATGACAAGAAGTGTTGCCATATTCGAAATAACCGATGGTTCAAATTTAAACCGATATATGGCCCACCCTATAGCTGTTGAATCAAAGCCTCAAGTACGTAAATGTTATTCTACAGCTGTCATCTCTGGACTCACTTACCTTTAAACATCTAATGAAGTGCCTCTGGAATATTATTTCTCATCTGTTCCTATATAGAGCCTGTAACCTATAGTTACTTGGCGATTTAAATTATCCTCAAAGCGAACAAGTCGATTTCAGATCGCACCTTTGTTTTACTAATTATTTCAAAAAAGGAGAAGCAGGCAGGGAACTATGGACTTCGCTTTTTTGAAATTATGATTCAAAGTAGATTCCATTGTTAAGCCCTTAAATGCCAATATTGTTACCAGTTCTGTTCCTTTTATTTTCGCTTCAAGATTTTAATTAGAACTCACACCATTGTAAAACAAAACCTCGTCATCTGATTTCTTTTCAAATGATGATGGCATTTTCAAACAACTAAGTTGGAAGACCAACAAACGGAAATTTTATTTTGTGGTAAATAAATGCAAACTCTTTCTCTCTCTCTCTCTCTCTTTCTCTCTCTCTCTCTCTCTCTCTCTCTCTCTTTTATATGTAGACATGCATGGTTGTGGCAAGTAAGTAAAAGAATATGCCACTGTATGCTAGTGCATGTTAGTTAGAGGAATATGGCAGTTGCCATAACTGTTACGACAGAAAATAACTGTCATACCACCATATATTCTGTTACTTATGCGTTTCCGCTCTCCATATGCTAGAGTATGTGTGAGTTTAAGCATTTATTTCATGACAAAGATCTCTCTTTGCCTTTAAACACATAAAATTTAATTTCATTTCTTCTACTTTCCATTTCTGGCTCCATCACTCTCTCTCTCTCCTTCTCTCTAATGTTTCATCTTAAAGTCGTTTATTTATTGAATTCATCTTGCATTCCGTTCGTTGTATGCATTATTGTTTCCCTCTTTATATGACATTATGATTTAGTGGTACTCGCAACATTATGCCTTTTTGGTTGTCACTTTCTCCTTATATGCGCAATGCATTATTGCTTTTTGTTACATATTGCAACATAAATCCATTTTCATACATGTTTCACCCACTTGTGTAGTTGCAAGGAACACCATTTGTGTTCTAATTCTAAAGAAAGTTTTTTCACTCTCTATCGCTTTCTTCAGTGTTGGAAATTT
Source organism: Sarcophaga bullata (assembly GCA_005959815.1). NCBI lineage: Eukaryota > Metazoa > Arthropoda > Insecta > Diptera > Sarcophagidae > Sarcophaga > Sarcophaga bullata. The sequence goes on from QOCX01007338.1 coordinate 9,508, forward strand.
AGTTTCAAATTTAAATTCTTTAGTTTCTGTTACATGCAGAGTTGCAACGTCAAAATCGTGGCAATAATGCATTAAATTTAATGTCTTTCTTTCGCACATCAGGTGTTGTTTGCAATGCTTCCTAATATCTCATATTATATTTCTGCTGCAAATTTTATTTCCTTGTAAACCTACAGGTGGCAATAGTTCCGTTTCTGCAAATGTTTGCAGCACCATGAGGAATTAGTTCCTTATTATCCTTTAATTAACCCCCTCGTTTTGAAAATCTGTTTTTATTTCCAATATTACGAGTACGTAAGTACGTAATGTCAACAAAACGGTCTAAAATCCTTCAAAGGAAAATGCCAAAGCTCTTCTGTGTATACATGCGAGGACAACGGCATGACTTCCCTTTAAAGCCTTACTTACTTACTTATTTGGCCAATGCAACCTTATCACCACTGAATATGTTTTATCGCGCAGTAGGTTGCTTGAGCATAACTTATTTGCTTGATTAGTCATTATAACCCTTCAGACAGGATTACAACCTAGCTTCTCCCAGCACCCATGTTGCGTGTGGTAATTTTATTCATGATCAGTGGCACCTACTGTCGACTCCGAACAATAGATTTGCGAAAGTTTTCATGGTAAATTTATTTTACTTTGAAAGTTTTGCTAGAAACTCCTGAGCATTAACTTTTCACTTATTTTATGGTTTTTAACCTTTAACTTCTTGTTTTTATATCCTTTACACTTTGAAGTTCCTTAC
>QOCX01007339.1:0-10254 GCA_005959815.1 Sarcophaga bullata
AAAAAAATGGAAATTTATTTTATAAATCATTAAATAGGCCACTAAAGTTTATGACATTAAAAATTAAGAAAAAAAAAAAAGAGGTTAAATTGGTTTAATAATTGACTTGGGCCCATTTATAGTGAAAGTCAGTTTGTAAAACTTCGAAGTAATAACAAAAAGAGGAGAATATAAGTCTTTACCTGCGTAAGACATAGCCGTCATAGTTGGGAAGGAACGACTATGTTATACTCGAATAGGAAAGAGTATGAGTACTACGTGTATTTTTGTTCCATCTACCATAATATTTACTTAACTTAACTGGTCATAACAACCCTTCAGTCAGGATTACGATCTACTTTCTCACACCGCCCTTGATGTGTGTCACAATTGCATCCACGAGTGAATGAACAGATTTGAGAAATATTTTTTTTTTGTCTGAGCTAGGGATTAAACCACGGCCTTGTGTCTAATAAGCCAACACATTACTACTAGACTAAACCTACTTCCACAGTTTCCCTTTTAAATGGCATTCTCAACGCTGCCACTACTGTGTAGAGTTTCACCTGAAAGATTATGATGTTCTGGCAAAAGGTCATTGATATGCAGGATCTGGGCCCCACTATTTCTGTTCTTACTTCTTGGAGAGTTGTAGATCCACAAATACGCCAACTTTGCGAGTTATCGCGCAAAAATGTTTGGGGCGTTTTTTCGCCTTCCATTGCCTATTTGTAGCTCGTATTTTATCGTCTTTAATCAGAAATAATCAAAAAAATAATCAATAATCAAAAGCAAAGTGCATACGCAGTTTGGACGTGGTGTGACAGGATTCCTATCAGTTTGGGGGATGCGATACTGGATTCACCCATGTTGTACGAACGAAATTTATGCCTGAATCAAATTTTTTTCCGTGTAATTTGACAGTTTTCCTCTTGAGAGTGAGCAATCATTTGATACGTAGAACTCTCAGCTCGATTTGGTTATATTTTATATTTTGTATGGGCAAACTTGAATAGAGCTATCAATTTTGTTCAAACAACATGGTGAATCCAGCTTTACGAACTGTTTACGATTCTTTTAGTCTTTTTAAGGTGCATACGACTGCCACATATCCCCTTCTGCCCCAACCTTGTTCTAATTTGCTTGGTTTTTACAGCTATGGTCTTGAGAGTTCTTATAACAGTTGAGCGATTGTGCGATTGTATTGTTGCGGTTATGCATTTGTGTTGGACTGTAATCTCGAGTCCACTATTTTTACTCGGAGGCCTTAGGTTAAATTATTTAGAAGAGATATCACACGCCTCTAAATTTTTTAATATCCAAATTGTCCGTGATAAAAAAAATAATTGTCTTCTATTGTATTCGAACCCCGGACATATAGGGGTTTAATCAAGCAGTTTGCTCATAAACTCTAACGAATTTAACAAGATATTGAGGGTCTTCAGCTTATGCATTTGATATTAAAAACTCAATAATAATTCCTATTAATTTTTATACAAAAGAAGAAAGAAAAAACTTGGTTTTTCATGTCATTTTTGGTATGAAAATAATAAATTCATAGCATTAAACCGGGGGTAATTATTAAGTGAGTTTAAGGCAAAAACAAAAATCAAGTAGCCAACAGAGTATGCCATATGATCAATCATTGTTTTGATGGCGATGCTGATGATAATGATCGTTATCCACAATCATTATTTATCCATATGACATGGACTGACTGACTGTGATGATTTTTGCACTTACTTACTCACTCTCTCTCTCTTGCTCCTTTTGTCTTTATTAATTCGTCGCATTATTTTTTTTTCAAGTATTTTTATTTATCAATTACTAGGTTTTTTTTTTCAGATGAATTTCATATAAAAAAAAATCTTTTTTTTTTTTTTTTTGTAACTGTTTTCTTTAGTGTTTAAAAAAAAAAGTTTTTTTTTTTTCTTTTCTCTGCTTGGGATCGTTACAATGAAAGTTGCTGTTGCCGATAATTTCAGTTGATTTTTAATCACTTTAAAGAAAAAGTCGCTGCAGGTTTTTTTTTTTGATTTCTTCAATGTCTTTGAAGGCTTGTTTAATGAATAGTTTGTAGCTTTTGATCCATCGAATGTTGACATTAATGACTTTTGGCCAAAATCATCATGTAAATGTAGACAGTTTTTTTTTTAAGGTGTTTAGACGGGTTTTAAGGCATTAAAATCGTTTTAAATTAAATTTATTGACTGATTAAATCATTGGGGGGGGATTTAAATTACAATACAAGTAAAAGTGATGCTGCTGTTGCTTTAACTATTAATTCTTCAATTACAATATGGAATGTTTTTATTTTTATTTTGATTTTTATTTCGATTTTGTTTTTATTTTTTTTTATTTTACAAAACTGAACACACATCAATGTGTCCCGTCTGTCTGTCTGTCTTTCTTTTCAAACACTTTCAATTTTGTTTAGAAAATAAAAAAAATAAATATTTTAATCAGTTGTTTACAAAAAAACGCCATAAAAATAACAGAAAAAACAAAAAAAAAAAAATCTTTTGAAATCTTTCATGTTTTTTTTTTATAGTTTTTGTAATAAAATTCGATTTTAATTAAAAAAAAAATAAAAAAAAAAAAACTTTACAAAAGATACGTAGTACAACAACAGTATATCTTAGTATAGTTTTTCAGCCTTTATGAATAAAACAGTGTCAATCAGTGTTGTTTTACCATAAACACCTTTTAAAAGAGATGTTTTTTTAAATTGGTCAATAAAACTTTACAATTGTCAACATTGGTTTATTGTTTTATTTTTACTGCCTGTCAGATGTAAAAGTCCTCCGCAAAATGGTTATTGTCTTACATTTTCTAATTAGTTTAATGGTTTAAATACTCTTTATATATACAGTGGTAGAAATGTAAGGAACTAGTGTAGGAATAACCTACTGCTAAGCATAATGGATACAATTATCCACAAAGAAAAAGCTGCAATAGACCTATTACCTCACTTACCTCCCCTAGTTTTCCAGAACTTACTAAATATACCACCATGGCACTGAAGACATTTGCAAGTATATACACCATACACACACAGTTGGTCATTACAACTCTTCTGTCAGGATTACCACTTAGCTTCTCACACCACTTATGCTGTGTTTATTAATTTTGTCCATAAGTGGCGGGACCTACTGTTTAATGTCGACCTCGAACGACAGATTTCATGGCAATTTTTATTGAATCTCAAAGTTTTTATAAGAAATCTTATTGTTTTCTCATATTTCGTTTTTGTTCGAGATGCCTAAGCCAGGATATGAACCACGATCTTACGGCTAATAAGCCAACACACTACCTACTAGACTATGGCGACTTATGCAAGTACTATGTAAACATTTGAAGCTGTCAAGTACGGATTTGGGCTTTTGTAAAACCAAACAATTCAAAAGTTCGTCCATAAATCTAAAGCAGATGATTTTGATTCATTTTATATGCCCTACAATTAAACGATCCTTTTATCGTTATAGGGCACAAGGTCGATAAGAACCATTAAATTTGTTTATTAATAAAAATAAGGACATACCACTCAGTTTTCTGAGTCTATAAACTTACTTAATTACTTGCTTAATTGGTCATTACATCACTTCTGTCAAGATTGCAACCTAGCTTCTCACAGCATCCATGTTATGTGTGTTAACTCGATCCATGAGTGTGACGGGACCTACATTTCAAAATCAACTACGAACAAATGATTTTTGAAAAGCTGTTCGTGGTAATTTCCTTTTACTTTTTTAGAATTTTTGTCAGAAGACTGCTGAGAGAAAAATTTGTTCATATTTTGTTTTGTTCACGATATATTAGCCGAGTGTTGAACCACGGGCTTTAGTCGTATAAGACAATACACTACCTACTAGACTATGACGACTTTCTAAAACAATAACGCGGCTTATTTTTGACTGCTTTACTTAATTATGGGAACAGAGAATAAAACAACAAAAACTTTCCGATTGACATATTGCCTTAATGATCTCGGTATCATATGAAGAAATTGTGCTGACATATGCTACACAACTGTAGTTTCATGATTTGATATCAAGTCGATATAATAGGTCACATCATATTGCCTGACGTCGTTTCGCAATCTGCTCTCGATCTATTAAAGCTCTTTTGTTCGTTTTTGTGGGTTTCCGTAGTTTGTAGAAAAATCATATTTGTATTGCTTAAGTAAGTTGATGAGCTGCTGAGATTGGTTTAAATCTTTCTAGTGTTAGGATTGAATTGATAGCAAGTGGACGTAAGAGATTCCATCATATTGCTAATTGTCGTTTCAGAAACTGCTCCAGGTGTTTTAATGATTGTGTAGCTTTTGCATGAAATTTATTTCAAATTCTTTATCAATGTCCACGACATTTCATTGACATTCAATCATCTCTTGCAGCTAGTTTTTGTTGAAAATTCGGATACCTTCTCAGAAGATTCTGAAATTGTTTTCCTAGAAAATTTTCGGTTCCTTTTCAGGCGAGTACGCACCTAATAATGCACAACTGAGAATATGAAGGTGTATAGATAGAATAGAAATTATCTTCAAGGTCGAAAACGATACCTAATGACTCATCTTTATGGTGAATTTAGAAAACCCTACCTTATGTAAATACAGTAAAGGAGATTTCACCTTTTAGAAAACAAATTTTAGTGCTTTAACATAAAAAGTTCTTGAATAAAGAAAACTCCACAAGAATATTCAAAAATCGGTCGAGGAAAACCATTGGGAGCTTAAATGCTTCATAGATGCGTATTGTAATGGAAGCAAAGGTTCACTTCGACTTGATACTAGCTAGAGCTCACTTCGTCTGTGGTACAAGCAAAGATTTACATCGAGTGTAATGCTAGAAACATAGTAAAGTGTGACTTCTCATAGCAAAGCAATAATACTACGAGGTAGTAAAATAGATCATCAGTCTTAGAGCAATCATTAAACAAAATATTACTCTTTTTGGTAGCTTCTCCTAGTAAAACCAGTTGGTCCTATGTACTTCCAGTTCTTCTAGTGACTATGCAGATAGGCTGATAGTATTTCAAAACCAAGACTTTCCATACATGGTCGCTCAGAATAATGTATGCGTGCTGTGGAGATAAAAGTTTGCTTAGAAGTCGCCATAGTCTAGTAGGTAGAGTGTTGGCTTATTGGAAACGAGGCCTCGATTCAAACCCCTCGTCAGACATACCCAACGATATATCGTTGGTCTCATGTAGAAAGGCCCTAACTCACACTTTTTTTCGAAATTGATTTTTTTTTCATGATTCCAGACAAAATATGTGTGATGCATTGGAATTACAAAAAAAAAAATCAATTTCGAAAAAAGTGTGAGTTAGGGCCTTTCTACATGCGGCCAACGATATGAAAAAGTATTTCTTCAGGAGCTTCCTCTTAGTAGATTTCTGGCAAAAACTCTGAAATTGTTTTCCTAGAATATTTTCGGTTCCTTTTCAGGCGAGTACGCACCTAATAATGCACAACTGAGAATATGAAGGTGTATAGATAGAATAGAAATTATCTTCAAGGTCGAAAACAATACCTAATGACTCATCTTTATGGTGAATTTAGAAAACCCTACCTTATGTAAATACAGTAAAGGACGTTTCACCTTTCAGAAAACAAATTTTGGTGCTTTTTTATTTAATTTTCAATTTTTGTTTTTGTTTTACTTCCGCAAATAATTTGTTTGGATTTTTTTTAATGTTTCCCTGTGATCATAATTGCTTAAATTTGCATGAAAATTAGCGTGTTTTCTCTTTCACAGAGTATATGGCAAGTGTTGGAATGTAAATGTAACGAATCGTTTCAAGTTTCCGGGAACAATGGAAAGTCTTGTTAAGTTTTGAGAAAAAAAAAACCACAATAAATTTTTACACTCGTAAAGCGATCTTTTTTTTTATTCGGCGATTATTATTGTTAATATCAGACCCATTAACCAGATGGTTTAAGACAACAAAAAAGACTACAAGATGATGAGAAATAAAAAACTAAAAATAAATATTTAAAGAAAAAAAAACCTAAAAAACTAAAACGAATTTTATTTAAAATAGAAAGTTATGAGGTCTGCTAATTTAAGTGCGCTGATCTTTTACTTTTTATTTCTTGGCTTTTTTTTTGTCTACGGAGATAATGATGGCATAAGTAAGTCCATGGTTTAAGTCTTCTTCTTGTTTTTTATTTATTTTTTTGTTTTTTATTTTTTTTTTTAAACAATCAGCAAAAGAAGCTCAGCTTAGTCTAATCTAAATGGCATCAGAGAAATAATAGACAACAACGGACACAATAGAAGCCAACAAACAATATGGTAAAATGGTGAATAAAAGAAGAAATTATTGCAGCGAAGATAGAAAGAAGAAGAAGAAGAAAAAAAACACAACAAACAATAATAAATACCTACACACCCTAAAGGGGCGATTAAAAAAAATTATAAAATGAAGAAGAAAAAGAAGAAAAAGGAGAAAATATTTTTCGATTTTTGCCTTGATTTAGTAACAGAAGAGTTTCTCAAAACAATAAAAAGATGGGCGAGGTTTTTTTTTTTTATTTTTTTAATTCAGAATGGCCTATGTAAACGTTAATTGCTAAACATTCACGTATTCTGTCAAAATAAAAAATTAAAAAAAAAATTTTTTTTCTTTTAAACGGAAATCACACATAAATTATACGAAAAAAAAAAAATTTTTTTAAAGAAAAACTTTTACTTATAATTACAGGGTTCAAGGCTGGCTATGCTAACACAATTACGCAACGGCTAATGCCATCAAGTCATTTGTTTTAACCAGTATAGTTCACTAGCATCCAGAAAATTTGTTACATTCCACTAGTCGCTCTCAGTGAAGTATTTGCCCATGATTTCGCTTTCCTGAAGACAAATCAATCTCAAACAAATCTATTCAAATTTATTTCAGTCAGGATTACGACCTAGCGTCCACAACATGAGTGCTGTTGCTGTGTGTGTGTGTGTGGTTGATTTTACACAAGATTGGCGAAAACTTCTGTTTTAAAATCGATTTCAAACGGGAGATTTTTGAGAAATTTTCATGGCAAATTTATTTTACTCTCAGAGTCGCGGAAGAAATATTTTTTTTCACACTCTGACCTTGGGTTTGAACGTGGTCTTAGCCCTAATAAGCCATTTACACTAGCCCACTAGATTACGGCGGCTCAAATATCAAATTACTTTGCGGTAATGGGGCAGGTAATCTCATTATGAAATATTACGTTGCGTAATAGGATTGCTGTATGAAAACTTACTCAGCTTTAAGAGAAGTTTTTGTTGACGTTGTTATTGGATGCTTCAAATAGGTTCACTTGATGATAGATAATCCTCTCAAATAAGGGTTAGCGGTACAGAACTCAGTTCACAACAGAAAATTCACTGCCAATTCCATCAAATAGGAAAGAACCCGCGCTGACCGTCCTATCTGGCTTTTATAGTCAAAACCACGTCAGCACTTGGATTAATTTTGTTACTTATTTTGTAGGAAATTCTGGGGAGCCGTACAATAAACCCCTCTTCTGTGTATCCATTCTTATTTAAGGACTCCAAGTAGGATTTTTGACGGTCTGCTCTAACTATTACTACAGCAAACACTTACTTAAATACGTTCTAGGCATTTCCCACTCAAAATGCAAAGGATTACTCCTAATATTGTTTTTTAAGTCAACTCTGATGGCTAAATATGTTCTTTAAGATTTTATTTAAAATCCGGTATTAGTCCAGCAGCTGTGAAGATTTTTCTACATTTTCTGTACCACACCCCCACATTAGCCCTAAGCTACACTACCAGCTAAACAATATTAAATTGTTTTAAAGCTAACATTTGCAAAGTTTCCTTGTGTCATTTGTAGTTCATTAGGTCACCCGGTGAGTAGCATGTCTGTTCTGTCTGTCAGAAAAAAAGACTAAAAGTGGAAAATTAAATAAGCCAACCAAATAATGAGAAAGCATAGAGAAAAACAGTCAAAATTGTTGAAACTTTTTTTTTTTTGTTTGGTGCGTGTGACACTTTGACACATTTGGCTCTTTTGTTTCTCTGTAGTTCTAATTTGCTGCAGAATTATTTTTTTGTTGTTGTTGTTATTTTTGCTTATTGCGGAAATCGTGACATGGCACAGTAAAAGGAAATCACCTTAAAAGAAATGTAAAGCAAAAACGCAAAATCCCAACATATTAAAAGCAAACAGTGGGGGAATGTGTTGCCAGACTACAGTGATGGTTAAAATAAAACAAAATGACGAGACAGTTTGTTTTATAATTTAACACTAACACTAGAAAGATTTAAACTAATCTCAGCAGCTCATCAACTTAGTTAAGCAACACAAATTTGTTTTTCTACAAACTACGGAAAACCCACAAAAACGAACAAAAAGAGCTTTAATAGATCGAGAGCAATTTCCGAAACGACTACGGAATAAAATGGTGGGGAATCATATATCCGACTTGATATTCAAATGAAAACACTAGGCATTATGTCAGCCACATTTTTCATATGATACCGAGATCGTTCAAGGCGAATGATGTCAATCGGAAAAGGCAAACTCTTTATTTCATAAATTAAGGTAAGGCAGTCAAAAATTGAAGCCGCGTTATTGTTTCAGAAATGTTCAACACTCCGGCTAATATATCGTGAACACAAACAAAATATGAACCAAATTTTTCTCTCAGGGCAGTCCTTCCGACAAAATATTTAAGAAAAGTAAAAGAAAATTCCATGAACAAGCTTTCCCCAAAAGCATTTGTTGTAAGTGATTGATTTTGAAATGTAGTCGTCTGCCACACTCATGTATCGAAGTTGAAACACAACATGATGATGGTGCGAAATTTCCATATGATAAGTCGAAGATCGTTAAGGGGCAACGTCCAGGTTGTACGTGATTGTTTGCAAAGTCGGTAGTCCCTAGTTCAGTCGTGTGTTAGCTTAATTGTTGACGAGAGTCGGGGTTCAAACCCTGGGTTAAAACACCTCGAACTTAGCGAAATATGAACAAAATATATTTTCTTTGGACAATTTCCTCTCACCAGGCTCTGGCAAAAAATTGTGGGAGTAAATAAAAACGGCCCGCGTAGGCTGTAGATGAGGTCGTTTGGCTTATTTAGACAGAAGATCAACGGTTCGTACCCCAGCGTCAGAAATTTCAACAGAACGAAATATGAAAATATTTCTTCGGCGGCTGTCAGCAGATTTCTGGTAAAATTCTGAAAGTAAAATAAAATTGCCATGAAAAGTTTCTCAAAAAAACTGTCCTTCGGAGTTGACCTTTAACAGTAGAGCCCGCCATAATATATAAGAAAAGTAAACACACACAACATAAGTGGTGTGGAGAAGGCTAGGTCATAATCCTAACTGAACAGTTTAATGACCAATTATGTATGTATGTAAATAAAACGGTCCTGCCATTCATGAATAAAATTAACACAACACACAAAATGGGTAGTGTGAGAAGTAGGTTTTAATTCTGACTAAAGGGCAATGAAAATTAAGTAAGTAATAAACAATCCCTATCAATTAAGGATATCATGGAAAGGGCTTATTTGATAGTTTTAATTTTTTTTTTTTTTTCAAATACTTTCAAGTTCCTTACGTAGTAATTGCAAAACAATATAAACTCTTCGACTTACTATCCGTATTGTATTGTATTTGAATAAAATGTTTGGAAAACTACAATACAGCACCGTTTTTTTTTTTTTTTTTTTTTTCAACATCCAAATGGCAAATAATCTGGCATTTAATGTTCGGTTAGAAGTTACAATTCCCAAGACTGGGAAAATGTAGACTGGGGGAAAACAAAAGGTGTGAATTGTGTGACCCAATAAAAAATTTTATGGTTTTCCCATAAGCTGACACCTTCAAAACGATAACGAGACGATAGTCAAAAACCGCAACACATTTTTGCCCAGACTAACAACACAAATAGAAAATTAAAGAAGAAGAAAAAAAAAAAAAGAAATTTCCAGCTACTCTTTTACTATGAATGAATAGAAAAACAGAGCAAAATATTTCACTAAAGCAAAGGCAAAAGATAGATGGGATATGTAAATACAGTGTGAGTATTCCGAAAATGTTTTGCTAAATGAATGTCAATATTATTTTGAAAATTTAAAATAAAAATCTTGAGAAAATTAAATTTAGAAAAAAAAAAAACTAAAAAGCTATTCCTTAATTGTGTGCAATAATGCTTAATTTTTCAGATGGGGAGCTATAATTTGCTTGGATTTTTTTTCCTGCTTTTTAATGAGGTTTTCATTTAAATTTTTATTTCAAAAAAATTTCTTTCTA
>QOCX01007341.1:0-10252 GCA_005959815.1 Sarcophaga bullata
CTTCTTCTTTTTGAAAATAAAATGGTCATATTAAGGCATGAAATCGAATAGAAATGGAAAAGAAATAAAAGCCCATTCATTGGCAAATGCTAGATTGTAATGCCTTTTAATCAAAACACGCAGAAAAAAAAGGATAAGTAATGATAAAAATTATTATTAATGAGGAAATATTTTCAAATGATATTACATCTTGCCATTACCACCACAATCATAAACACAATCGTCATAATCATCATCACTGAACATCCCCTGTCTCTAACCAGGACAGTTTTATTTAAAGGATATCAACAAATTTAATAAGGGAGGTGATGTTTTCTTTCTAAGTATCTCTCTGCCAACTGTATGTGTGTTCAATATTAAAACAACAAAAACAATGTTTTAAACATTGTTTTTATTCCAACGTTAGCTGATGCTAAATCATCGTTTTTAAATTTCATACGAAAATTCCACAGTCGTTACGTTACGTTACGTTGTCTTTAGGATTTTTTAGTTCGAATTGCTTTCGACTGGTTTCGTTTGCTTTTCTTTGGTGGTAATCATCACAATTATAAAATGGAATTTAAGATTTTTATTAAAAATGAAATAAAAACTGAGAAGATGAGTAGAATTTATTTACAATGCCATTAATTTATTATCATTTAAAATAAAATTCCTCATAGTATTGGTTGGGAGCAAAAGTTATTTCGTATTAATATTCGAAAAAATTAACTACAAATTAAGTTGAGATGACAGATGACAAATGACAATCTTATAAAATATTTAGTTTAAGTTTCAAGGACCAGGTTTGAGTTCTTTTTTAACATTAGGAGTCTAAGGGAACTTTTTAACACGCGATAAAAGTGGTACGCCATGTATCTGGGGGTTATTCTTGATCCTAAGTTGTGATGGAAGGAAAACATTATTGATAGGGCTTGGAAAGCTACATTAACGCTTTACACATGCAAACGAACCGTACGCAAGATCTGTGGCCTCAGGCCACACATTACATACTGGTTCTATAGGGCCGTGTTCGAACCAATCTTGCTGTATGGTGCTAATGTTTGGTGCACGGTGTGCAAACACTAAATAACATTGTCAACTGATAAGCGGAGTACGGAAGCAGTCATCTGATCTGATGACCATTGCTCTCTGCTTCGCCCTAATTAAGGCGTTTTTTGATGCACTAAATTGGCTCCTCTCTGAAGTTCTTGTAAGGTAGAGAGCTAAGTTAGTGGCAGTAACACTCAATGAAGTCGAATCCTGACCCAATCTGCATTATGAAAATTCTGAAATTCTAGGAAGACAGGTACAATACATACATAATTGATCATTACAAACCTTCAGTCAGGATTACGATACAGCTGCTCACAACACCTATTTTGCGTGTTAATTTTAGACTTGGGTGGCGGGACCTACAGTTTAAAATCGAGTCCGAACGACAGAATGTTGAAAAACTTTTCATAGCATTTTATTTACTCTGAGAGTTTCTGCCAGAAAGCTGCTGAGAGGAAGTCTGACCTGGGGTTTTAACGAAGGCTTCATGTCTAACAAGCCAACACACTACCTACTAGATTACGGTGACAACGGGTCGATTATGTGATTGCTTATCACTTTCTGAATAGAACATCCGATTATAGAATTCCAACTAGTGATGTCTGGACAGAAAATCAGGAGATTCCCGATGGGACCCTTGAAATCTACACTGATGGCTTAAATGTTAGTGTACAAGGTGGGCAGTGGTAGTTTTATTAGGGGCGCAATACCTGTTGAGTAACGTGATTTTCCTTGAAAATCTCTTAATTTACTCAGACAGCCAGGCTGCGAGTAAGTCCCTAACGAACATAGTTTCAATGTTCATCCTTTTCCATGAATGCCGAGGATTTCTTAGAGCAATTTCTAATCATACAAAGGTAGCTCTTATATGAGTACCGGGACATAGGGACATCTTTAGAAATTGCATTGCTGAAGAGTTGGCCAGGTACTGTACAAAGTTTGCAAACTCCGACATATTACAGAGTATAGGTATTCCGGTTGCCTAAGTTAATTTGGATATTGCCCAGGAGGGCACATGCAATGTTGCTAGGAAGAGTATCACTCACTTCTGTCGATAAATTGTATGGCTATCCATCGCACAATGGCGATTCCAACGGGCCACTGTCCTTTTGGTAGGCATGCCGAAGGACTTGGCATTTCGACAAAAGACTTCGGCAGCTGCTGTGAGTTTGAAGAGGAGGAAGAGACTGTCTGTCTCCTTATGTGTCAGTGCACTGATCTGGTCAACGTAAAGTCAAAGTTAATTTTTTGAAAAGAGCCATGTTATCTGTTATGGAACCTAGTTGAACATAAAAGATTCGGCAGTCGATTTTTCCAGAAATGCTATTGATTGGTCTTCTGGTAGAGTAGGGCGACCATGGCGTAGGCAAATTGAAAACGGAATAAGAAGGAAAAACAAGAGTGAAGAGAAAACAATACAAATGAAGACATATGAAGAGAATGGTTTTAAGTCTGGTACTTCTAATAGAATCAAAGGTAATGCAATATAAAATTGATCGAAAAAGTCTGATGCAGACACTGTTAAGCGTATTAAAGTTGCCTATGAAACTGTAGAAATTTATAAAACCAAGTTCAGATTTCCTCAAAGGACATCTGTAGAATCACAACGTTCGAAGAACAGAACAGTTTAGATAGATGTGTGTGAAGATAAATTCGAATTTATCACCCAAAATATGCGATAAAAGACAATGCAATCTGTATTCCATTCGTTAAAAATTATGCTTCACACGTTCCTGAGGGGAAGAACTTCTCTGGTAATTCAAAAATTCAAAAAAATTTATTTCTTTTTACAATGTCTATAATGTTCCATTGTATACAAATTGCGGTCTAAATTGCCTTAAAAAAAATCCAATTTGGGGTTTGAGGATGCTTTATGAAAACCGTAAAGAACCAATGAAAAAACGAGATTAAGTTGACCATTTAGGACATAACTTTTCCTTCTACCCAATTATGTAGACTACTGTACTTAATATTAAAGTATGCGTGTGTATGTATGTATGTATGTATTGGTGAATAAATTTGTTAAAATACAAATTATAATTTAAATGCGTCGTCTTTCGAATTCTAGACACCAGTACCAAATGGTTGAAAAAGTTTTTTCATTCATTTTTCGTCTCTCCCTTTCTTCATTCCCCTTGTATTTCATGATTTTTATTCAAAGATTTTTTTTTTTACTGCTTTTCTCCTCTACAAGCATTTTCAGTTTCCTTAATGGGCTTTGAAAATTCAAAAACAATTTCGCTGCTAAAAATTTTACATCCAACAAAAACAAAAACAAAAACAAAAAAGGGGTAGTTTTTGACTTTCTACCGACTTTCTACTCATTGAGTTAAAAGAGGTTTTTTTTTTGAATTACAGGCAGAATATTTGAATTTTACATTGAAATCCATTTATTTTAATAATTTCGTTCGCTTTCTTTTTGTTGTTGTTGTTGTTGTTGTTGCTGTTTTCATTACATTTCTTTACTTATTTTTTGCAGTTTTTTTTCATTTTGAAATTTATTTTCAGAGTGTTTATTGTTGTTGTTGGCTGCATTAATTATGAATTTTTCTTTCTTTGTGGACTGATTAAGTTTCCTTTACTTTTTTATGCTGGATTAGAGATATTTACTCGGCTTCTATTCTATTCTTCTTCTTTCTTTCTTTTTTTATCAATTCAATAAAGAGTTGTTTTATGAAAAAAAAAAAAAATAAAAAAAAAATTATTCAAATAATGTGGGCCTTAATTTGATTTGCCCCTCGACTTTCAAAAAAACAAAAAAAAGAAAGGGTGACTGCTTGATGGTCGTTACAATATTCAATTGGGTTTCCATTAATTTCCCAAAGTTTTTATTTTTCATTCCATTTTCTATTCACTGGTAAATACAATAATCAATGATTAGTGCTGATTGCATTATGAATGAAAATGAAAATTGATGTTAAAGTTCGTTTTTGTTTCAAAAACTAATGGAGGAGAGTTGCTAGAGTTACGTATTTAATAGAACAAGGTTATGTTAGGGATGATCTCATCATCCCCAGATCACACATCAGATTTTAAAACAAATCGTTTCAAATAACAGTTAAAATATTGAAAAAAGTATCATAAGTATAAACGGTAGCCGCCGTAGTCTAGTAGGTAGAGCGTTGGCTTATTAGATGTGAGATGACGGTTCAAATCCAAGGTCAGACATCTCCAGCAAAACGAAATATTTCTTCGGCCACATTTTTCTAACCACATTTCTGGCAAAAACTCTGAGAGTAAATAAAATTCTCATGAAAAGCTTCTCTAAAATCTGCCATTCGGTGTGGACTTTAAACTGCAAGTCCAGGCACTCTTGTATAAAATTAACTCACACAACATCAGTGTAGAAAGAAGCAAGGTCGTAATCTGGACTGAAAGGTTTTAATCACCAATTATGTATGTATGTATGTACGTATGTATGTATGTATGTTTGTTTGTTTGTATGTATTTATGTATGTATGTATGTATGTATGTATGTATGTATGTATGTATGTATGTATGTATTGATGTATGTATGTATGTATGTACGTATGCATGTATGTATGTATGTATGTATGTATGTATGTATGTATGTATGTATGTATTGATGTATGTATGTATTGATGTATGTATGTATGTTTGTTTGTTTGTTTGTTTGTATGTATGTATGTATGTATGTATGTATGTATGCATGTACGTACGCATGTATGTATGTATGTACGTATGCATGTATGTATGTATGTATGTAGGTATGTATGTATGTATGTAAATTGGAAAAAGTATCACAAGTATGTGTGTTGTGAATAACTCTAGGATCGTTAGGGAATGTCGCCGCTGTCTCAACTTTCTTTCTGGGCGCTTCAGTGTTTCACTGGTCTAGGTCCCCGGGCACAGTAACATTCCGGGAAACTGTAGGGCGGAAGAGCTCGCCAGAACTGTCGCACTCCTCCCCATATCCTATTCAATTCAAGTTGGCCATTACGCGGAGATTTTTACGAGACACCAACCTATCCTGGATTAATGAGGAGTCCTGCTCCACTGCTAAGCTCACTTGTCCCCTGATGGATAGACGGCGTACCAACCAATTACTTGGACTTGGTCGTGGCATTATGTCAGTCACAGTGGATAATGAATGATGAAAGGATGCGGCTCCCATTCAACGATTTCTGCCGTGCGTGTAGATCCGCTGAGGAGGAGGAGACTGTTATCCACTTTCTTTGTCAGTGTCCATTTCTTGCTGGGTGTAGATATAGGTTATTCGGCTCCCTATTTCTTGTCAGTTTAACAGAGTTAGCATCTATTGACGTCAAGGATATAGCTTCGTTTATTAGACTTTTTGGCTGGTTTTCGTGCGCTGACCAACTTCTTCCTCTTCCCTGGCTTTGGTACAACTGGGTCAGTATAGCCTGCAACCACCTGTGGCGTCACAACGGGCCGCTATGCGTGCTCAAGTGAGTTTTTTTGATATCAGAAGCTACCACTGCGTCCTAACCTAACCTGTCACAAGTATCACTGGTCCCAGGAAAAATTTTTCTTGTTGCCAGTAATCTATTACGTTTTTATCACCTTTCTTGTTTTTTTATACAATCAAAGTTCAGGGGATGGCTCCTAGTAGTGCACTGCATTGTTCAAACTAACATAAACAAGTTGTAGTAGGAAAACAAACTTGAACGAATGGGACTTTTAATCCAATTGTTTCCTTTGTAAGTGACAGCACAGACTTTTGCAGGCAGAAGATTCCACAGGGGATGGCCTCTAGTCACGCACTGTATTGCATTAGAACTAGAAAAATAGGTTGGGCTAGAAGAACGTACTTCTCTGTTTATGTTGAAGGTGATAGCACAGAGTTCTGCAGTAAGAAGATTGCATAGGGGATGTCCCCTAGTCATGTACTACATTGCGTTGGAACTAGGAGAACAGACTGCGGTAGGAGGAAAAACGTGATTCCAATCAGCACAGGCCTCTGCAGGAAGAACGTTCCTTATACCAACAATACAAATGAAGAACGATTGCGAGATCCAGTGAGGAGTAAAATACATATGAGATAAGCATATAAAGGGTCTTTCATTAAGTGCTTTCGTTCTTTAAATTTAAATCAAATCAATTGTGTATGAGATGTAATCGATGAAATATTTTGTTCGTTTGACAGATCTTGATCTTGATGTAATGATGTGTGTCACTTAGGTTGGTTTGGACTTAAGAAAACCCGACAAGAAAAAGTCTAGTGGAGTCAAATTACAAGATTTTGGTGGCCAGTTGACTTCGCTACCAAGTAGAGTCGTTGCTCATGTATGAAATTAACACACACAATATACAAGTGATGTGTGAAGTTAGGTCGTAATCCTGGCTGAGGATGGGTTGTGATGACCAATTATGTATGTTATGTCGTTAAGATTCTGACAGATCCGCTTAATCTATTCCAATAAATCCTGCAACATAAAGCTCTGCTTAGATAGAAGTAGCCACAGCTGGAATACGCTGCAAGTACTATTCAGAAATTTTTGGCTGCCTATTACGGTCACAGTTTTTTGTTGGCTCAACTGTTTGATCATGACATTAGTCACTAACTGCAACTGCAATTGCAACTGCATCTGCAACTGCTACTGCTACTGAGGTGAGGCGATTATTTTGCCAAATTTCCAGAAAAAAACAACAACAACAACAAACAATAACAATAGGTGTCAGTGGTAAAAATGCTATTGCTTGGCTAATTTCTTAGCTGGAAATAAATTTTGCAAAAATATTAATTTTTTTAAACAGAAGCCAAGCCATCATTGGTGTGCAGAAAATCATTGGCAGTGTCTTAAATTTAAAATCCAAATCGTTTACAAAGAACTGGGCACCAAGTATTTCCTGCTTAAGTCAGCAGTTAAGCATTTGGTTCCCTTGCTTAAGTTCTCTTGTTAAAGATATGCTGATTGTTTTTGTTTTTGTTTTTGTTTTGTTTGTTTGTTTGTTGAAGTATTATTAGAATTAGTTTTTGCTTTTAATGTTGTTGTTGTATTCTTTTTGGGAAACTGAATTAAATACCAGTAGTAAGCAAGCATTGTAGCTGGGGTATCTATCTTTCTTCGTGTATGATGACTGTGCAAATGTGGCACAGCTGTTGCCATTTTGCTGGGTGCAAAAACTCAATTTGTTTGGAGTTTTATTTTAAAATTTTTATTATTCATTTCAATACGTTTTTCTCTACCCCCTTTTAATTTATATTTTTGTAACTGACATACTTATACATACGTACCGTACCGTACGTACCGTACATACGTACACATCAAGTATCGATACCCAATCAAAATCCATTGTCTTACATCTTTATCCATGATTTCTTACAAACATTGTTTACAAATACAATTTCATTGTGTGCCCTTTGACCTAGGATCCTTTGTATTTATAAACAATTTAATATACGTACGTACTACGTATCGAAGAATTACTGACAAATGACTTGAAAAAGGTACGACGAAATAAATACGCAGTAAAGGGAATAATCAATCCCAAGAGTAGAGGAATTTCACGAAAAGATTTTCACATCCAAGTGTCAATGGATGTGTTTAAGCATGCAAAGAGAAGAGAGGAGTTCAACTCGTTTTTACAATTCTCTTATCTTTAAAACACATTGACTGTCTATCTATCTATCTATCACGTTTGGATTTATTAGCTCCTTCTAGAATTGAATTTCAAGTCTCAGAAGAATGAATGCGGAGAAAAGAACAAATCATACATACATCTATAATTGGCCATTACAACCCTTCAGTCAGGATTACGGCCTAGCTTCTCACACCACTCATGTTGTGTGTGTTAATTTTATACATGAGCGGCGGGTCGACTTTCAGTTTAAAGTCGACTCCGAACGACAGATTTTTTTGAGAAACTTTTCATGTAAATTTTATTTGCTCTCAGAGAGTTTTTGCCAGAAATCTGTTCAGGGGAAGTCGCCGGAGAAATATTTTTTTTCATATTTCGTTTTGATGTCAGTCCCGGGGTTTAAACCGTGGCCTTAGGTCCAATAAGCCAACACACTATCTACTAGACTACGGCGACTTCATTCCAATCTTATCATCCTTCAAACACATTGACTGTCTATCTATAAATGGATTAACAAGGCAATCACAAATTACTCTCTCAGTTTCACGTTTCGATTTATTGGCTCCTTAAATTGAATTTTAAGCCTCAGGAGAATGAATGCGGAGAAAAGAACAAGTCAGACTATCCTGAATAAATTCAAAGTTGTCTAGTAGGTAGTGTATTGGCTTATAGGACACGAGGCCCCAGTTATCAGAATATCAGAAAATATTTCATCGGCGGCTTCCTCTTAGTAGATTTTCGGCAAAAACCATGAAAAGTTTCTCAAAAAAATCTGTCGTTAGGAGTCGACTTTAAATTGTGGGTCCCGCCACTCATGTATAAAATTAACACACACAACATAAGAGGTGTGAGAAGCTACGTTGTAAGCCTGACTGAAGGGTTATAATGACCCAATTATGTATGTACATATGTATTCTCTGCTTACTCGGTCATCATTCAACGATTTGTCACACGACGATTTGGTTACAACATACAAATTAAAAAATAACAGAGAGAGAGAGAGAGAGAGAGAAAAAAAGAGAGAGAGAGAGTTTATATCCTTACTTCCCTGTGTTGATCATTGTTTTGTTATTGGTTTTTGGAATCCTGCAGTTTTTTTGCACAGCGTAATATAACGACATGTACTCGTATGTCATATTTGACCTTGTCGAACGCTTTTTCTTGTAATCTACAGCAACAGAAAAACATTTTTTTTGACATTCATACAGTTTTGTGTCAATATTTGTTTACAAAATATGGCTCCTTGTGTGCCAGTAGATGTTTTAAAATTGGACTGTAATCTGCCCATCTGCGATTCACATTTGTTACACATGAAATTGGCGATTATTTTTAGCAAAATATTTAAGGCATGTCCTATTAAATGGATGAGACTGTACGCTATTTGTCTTTGTGATGTTAATCAAGGTACTTTGCAGGGCCAAGTATGTGAATAAGTTTATGCTTTATGAATCCGATGCCACACTAAAACCATTACTTCTCTTCAATATGGTGTTAGGTTAGGTTGAAAGGGCATCTTAGATTACCAAAGCTCACTTGAGCACACATAGTGGTCCGTTGTGATGCCACAGGTAAATGCAGTCCTCTACCTTACCGAGTTCTACTAAACAATGAAAGAAATTGTTCAGTGCAAGGGCTGCACATTAAAACCACGACTATTCTACGTTGGAAAATCAGCACAAAAGCTATATCCCTGACATCAATGGATGATAACTACATTAAGCTGACAAGGATTGTAGAGACAAATAATCTACAGTGTTGTTCAAAAAAATAGATTCACCTACTCTCCAAATAGTTTACTATATCTCAGTGTCTAAATGTGAAAAAGTAACAGTACTTTGTTTACTAATCTCTTATGAATATAATCCAGTTAAACTTCAAAAATTTGAAGCGTAACTCTTCATTAATATAGATTTGGTCTCAAAGATGTTAGATCATGGTGAATCTATTTCTTTTTTGAACAGCACTGTATATCTGCAGCTCGCAAGAGATGGGCATTGATAAAGAAGGTGGATAATAGTTTCCTTTTCTTTAGCAGATCTACACCTGCACGCAGAAGTAGTTAAATGGGATTCCTTCCGCGTGTCTTCCTATAACGCAATGACTTGTAGGCATTACCACTGTGATAGAGACGATCAAGTCCGAATAGGTGGTTAGTGCATCTTCTATTCATTGAAGGCCAAAGTGAGTCTGGTAGTGGAGCAGGACCCACGATAGGGTCCTTATTAACCCACGATAGGTTGTAGTCCCGAAAGAATTTTGAGTCAATGGTCAATTTAAACGAAGAAGCCGGCATACCCATATCGATTGACGGTAGTTCCGGAAGAAGTACAAGTACACAACTCTGACGCGTTCGTAGGCCCTGCAGTTTCCTAGAATGTGTCCGTGCCCAGAGACCCAGACAAGTGAGACAGTGAAGCGCCCAGAGAGAACGTCGAGTCAGCGGCGACACTCCCTAGCAAGCCTAGAGTTATTCATAACGCCCGATAGAGATCTTAGAGCAGCCTGACTACCAGAGAAGATTGCTAATATCGTATAGATCTCCTTATTTTAATGCAAAAACTGACTAAATAGGCCAAATTGTGTAGTCCATTTTTGGAAGCAATTTCTCCTCATAATTTTCTTTCAGTGTGGGACTGACAAATTTCAATACAAACTT
>QOCX01007345.1:0-10251 GCA_005959815.1 Sarcophaga bullata
TCAAGTGTTGTAATGATTATTATGAAAAAAGCCTACTTGTTTAGAAGCTAATTTTAGGACAAATACTAGGCCTATGAGAACACCATATCATACTCAAAGGAACGTTCTAAGGCCTCTTAATGTTATCAGCAAAGTAGACTCATACGAAGTGATATGGAGTTATGAAAATTGGCTTTGAAACTGTCAATTTTTTGATTGCAAAATTCTCTAGAATCAGTGACCATTTTGGAAGATATAAGAAATAGTACACCATACAGACTATATGTACATGGTAGTCCACTAGATAAATTCCGTAATCCATTCCCACCAACAATCCTTTTCATTTCAACATTACTGTTTACAAATTACAAATGATCATAATCAGAATTAAACTTCATGTCAATAGTATTCAATAATTGCAAAGTAGAAGATTAAACTACTTATTGCCACTGTTAAACAGTTAACAGTGCTCTGTTAAGAGCAAATTTTGCTCTATTAACACCAAATGTGGGCACTGTTAAAATTTTTGGATTGCGTCTTGGATTTTTAAATTCGAATTTATCTTCTTCACACACATCCAATTATGTATGTATGTAGTGACCTCAATACTAAAGGCTATACAACAACCCAATACAATGTCAGAGAGTGCATTCTGTAAAATGTGCTAAATTAACAAAAAGTATCGTTGTGTAGATTTGGTATTCTGGTTACGGTGACGTATTGCGTTTTTCCTTTTTGGTTGCTTCTAAAAATTAGTATTTGTCGACGTTATCCTTTTGGATTTTCAATTATTCAATTAGAGTTTCCAATCATACGTTCTGAACGATCGTCACAATAAAAGTTGTAAATCTCTTTTTTACAATTGCAATTAATTGCTTAGAGCATTCAATAGTATTTATCAAGCTTAGCCATGGTTTGAGTAATATCCAGAAGAAATAATTTTTTTCTTTCAATTTTCAAAGACACATTAAATGAGGCTGTTTGTTAAAATTTTGATAGAAATCAAATCATCTGACAAAGCATTGTTGTCTGATCAGTTAAATTATCGCAAATTAAAAAATTAACAGACTATTCGACCCACCCTCGTATAATATATATTTAAATTTAAGGGGTTATTATAGGGAGCTAAGAGCATCAATAAATTTCCTGGACTAATCTCTACTCTGTCTCCACTTCACTTCAACTTTTTTTCGTTTCTACTAGTGGGCACACTACTAAAGGTGTGGAGCTAATCAAAGTCGGCTCATACGCCTTATTTCGATTAATAAGAACTGTCGAAAGCCATATGAGTCTCTTTGCCTTATCAATAAGGACTGTTACTCTTCTTTTGACCAAAACCTCTGATTAGATAGATAAAGCTCTCTTGCAGAATACATGGATGATCTTGCGAAGACAGCTGATAAGAGTTGCTTCGTTTTGCAGTAAATATTGGAATTTGTCCGTGTAGAGATGACAATGATGAGCCGCTTATAGGTATAATGGTTCCAAGATATCAGTATTGGATGATTGTCTCTATTGTGTTTGTTCCTATTGCAATCGCTCCTGAGATTAACATGGAGAGTTTTCGTCTTTGATACATTAGTTTTCTGACATGCTGCTTTCGCTTTCAACGGTAAGCTTTGTAAATTCGATTCAAGATCCGACAATCTATATGCCAATAAATGCATCAACCGCATAATCGAGATAATTTAGGCAGGCAATACAAAACTACCAACACTTTCTGTTTGTTATCGGTTTTATTAGTAGAGGATGTATATAACCGACCTTAACTGATGATTATCAATGTTTAACCTTGACGTGTTCATGTGTTCCAAAAGAATTTTATGTCTCGGCACTTGTAAACAAAATTGTATTTTCAAATCCTTCATGCAAATATTTAAATATTTTTGAACAAATTTTTAAATTATGAGACGATTTAATTAAACAGATTTTTTATAGCCTTTAATAAACGTTTAAAAATAAAATTTTAAATGAGAAAAAAAATGGGGAAACGCAAGCGTAAACATAACCAAAAAATTTTAACGCTTTGTATCAAACAATCGTAAGCCGCTCATCTTCATATGTGTTGTGTTATTATTTTTAATTTTTTTTTTTTGGTCTTTTTATAACATTTTAAATATTTTCTAATTATAAAAATATTTTAATTGTTAAATTTTATGTTAATAAAACGACAATGCTATACCAATCCAGTGCTACAGCACAGCAGCAATAATATTTACAATAAACGGCTCCGCTTTACTTTTATGTTTAACTCTCTACACAATTGCAACGAAATTAATTAAAAATCGATAAATTTTTTTGGAATTCCATCGCCAACACTATCACCACCGACAAAGCCAAGACATTCTTATGTTTAAGCCATCATTCATTCAATAAATTTCCTTCTTTCAATAATTCAGGATTTGTTTCATTTAGTTTCGAATAAAACAAAACAAAACAAAACAAAACGAAAAAGAAGGAGAAAAATTCAAATTTCATTTATAAAATTTATTATGCGGTGGTTCCTTGAAATATTTGTTTTCATTACAGTAGACAGTCGTATATGTAGGTCCCTGCATTTCAGTAGATGGTTGGTTGGTATTTTCTGGCCTGCACTTTTTTAATTCATCACAGTGATTCATTTGAATTTCAGTGTCATTTCTTTTGTGGAATTTGTAACAAAAGCGCATTTTACTTGGAGGTTGAGGCACAACAAAAAGCGATTAAAGGATGAGATAAATATTTGACTTAAGCGACCTAATTAAAGGAATGATTTAAAGGAGAAAGTTAAGAGCTAAAGCTGATATAAAGGAAACAAAGAATTCAAAGAGTTCTCTGTAGTTTTTTCTTACCATACAGTGGCTAAAATGCTGAAAATATTCCGAAATTTATTTAAATTTTTCTTAAAATTTTCTCTTCAATTTCTTAAGCATATCTAACTAGACATGGGTTATGTTACGGCGTTGTAGTCTAGTGGGTAGGTGGGGTAGTGTGTAGGCTTATTAGACGAAAGAGCAAGTTTCGAATCCCGATCAGACATCAAAAACGAAATATAAAGAAAATATTTCATCGGCGGCTTCCTCCTCGCAGATTTCAAAGGTCCCGCCACTCAAGTATAAAATTAACACACACATAAGTGATGTGAGAAGCTAGGCCGTAATCCTGACTGAAGGGTTGTAATGGCCAATTATGTATGTGTGTTGTATCAATACCTTTTCTTCATATTGGTGCAACTCCTATAAATTGATAACCTACAGGTCTCAACCATACATTCTATTTTTCGGTTGAGGCCTATTAGACCCTCTCCCAAAAGTTAAGATAGTTTTTTCTTTCCACTAACAGAAAAGCTATCTGCAAGTAATCTATTAACAACACCACTAAACGTGGATCAATATCCCATACGGATCCCTGAAAGACTTGGTGATCATATTATTTCTACACATACAGCTAAAGTTGATCCAATAAACGAATGAAACTCAGAATATACTTCGCTTTTACTACGTTGAAGTTTAGAGCATTCATCGAAGCAATAGTGTCAACGTGGATATCGATAACCAAAGTTTCTTGCTTTAATGCCCGAATGCATATGGCATCACCATCTTGGCGTAAATATCAGCTTGGGTAACAATGCAGTGATCGAACAATAAAACAGAGGTCGAAATGCGAAACCCATCAAAATAAATATTAGGCCTTTGCAAAAGATCTAGATTGTATAGACCTGAAAGACATATTCCTCAACCCCTAACCCTAGAGTGGATATTGCAAAATCCGTTCAACTTCCAATATCAGGTCACCCATTTCACGAAGAATGCTTCCGTGACAGCATCTCAGTCTAATCGCTGGCTTTACAAAGGCGCATTTCATAAAGATCAAAGGGTGTGGTAGGCCTGCTTCCATACTAGCCCGGGGAGTGGATCCATTAATAAGAAGCCACGCGACAAGTTGATTAGCAGACGGACAAGAATATTTGGCAAGCAGTGCCTCGTAGGGACAGAGTTTTCTCCTCTGGCGAAAGCAGCTTACATTTTTCTTTCTACTTTGTAATCTTCAACCTGTGGAGAATTCAATCCTATAAAAGGATTATGTAGACGATTGATTATCTAGTTTGTTATCCGTTCTGGTACTTTCACACAACACAGTCTCCGGTATATTTTTTATGCCCAAAAAGTTATATAAGTAAAGTGATCTGATATTTCGCCGGTAATAGTAGTCGACATACATATTCGAGGTTTGTAACATCATCCAAGTGATGTTCGTAAAGAATTTTATAGCAGGCTGGCTATTCGACAAGTTCCAGTCCAGAGCTAGACCTCTGAGTAGCCGTAATTTCCCCAAGGAAGTTCTCTAATGTCATCAAATTAGCTTTGACACTTTATCAATGCATGTTCTGTACGTGACGGTATCCTTTATGGTCCAATCTGTAATATTCTTAAGAATCGGTTGGATTTACTGTTGTTGGTGGTGGCCCCTATATTTGCTTCAATCAATCCATAACCTCTGTAAACGTCCTGCTTTAAGAACTACTTTGTGTCTTAAATGTGAAGTGGCCAAGTGAAATAAAAAAAATATCCCGCTGCCAGTGTGAAAGGCATTCAGTTTATTAATTTCTTATTATTTTAAAATCCCATTCAAATTCCGATTCACTTAAAATCCCACAAACTACAAACAAATAAACAAACAGTTTCGAGTTTGTCTAAATCCCATAGAGGATTCCATTACGTTATAAAAATTTTTTTGCAACGACAGCATCATCTGTATGGGCATTAAGCAGCAATAGCCACTGGCAATGGCCATTATAATGCACACAATAGTGATCAATACACTTTTGGCTTAAACAACAGCAACAACAACAAAGAAAAAAAGAAACAATTATTTTTTTTTATTGTTTATTTACTTTTAAAATGAATTAATGGCCATTAAATGTTTTCGTATATTTTTTTTTGGGGTCCCAATGCTATTGTACACCAACTGGCCAACCGCTAAGTGGAGTAGAGCAGTGACCGACTAGTATGAATCTGTGGCTTGTGTAAAATAAAACCCCAAAAATTAGAAAATAAAATAAAAATTTGTTGCTTTACGTTTTTCGTTTGTCTCTTTAGTCGACCAGAAAATAAAGCAAAAGGGACCAATGATGTTAATGATAATACCACCAGAGTTCTTGTTACATGCAATTAAGCCAAATGTGTTGCAACAATCGAACAACATTTAGTTTTACAATGTAAATGAACATTTTAGATGTTTTATGCAATACTATACGAGTATATTGTGTTTAAATTCATGTTTGCTACGCCTTTAGAAAACACGAACGAGATTCATTCATACATTATTGGTCATTGCAACACTTCAGTCAGATTTACGACCTAGCTTCTTACGACACTTATGTTGTGTCTGATAATTTTCTACAGTTTAAAGTCGTCTCCGAAAGCCAGATTTTTTCAGAATCTTTTTCATGGCAATTTTGTTTACACTCAGAGTTTTTGCCAGAAATTTGCTGGCAAAGAAACTTTTTTTTTTATTTTTTTGGATATCTTGGAAATCTCTAACCTGAGTTTTGAACCATGGCCTCAAGTCTAATAAGCCAACACACTACCATGAGACTATGACGACTTTAGGGCCATTATTAAACCTGCCCGTAAAAACTAAAGAGGAGGATTTAACTTTCAGAATAAATTGTTTTTCGTTATTTATAAGTTGCCAATTAAGATAGATGTGAGCGTTAAGCTAAAGGGAGGAATCCATCCTATCGATAAACTTTTAAGCTGGATTCACCGCCATAGTTCGGAACAAAATGTTTTGTTTCAAAACCAATTTTTAGGTGTTTTGAGAGTTTTTGTTCTGAAATGATTCAGTACACTTTGAACAATTGTTCTGGAAAAAAACACAGGCTACCATTATGAAATATGTTATGTAAAACGTATTACGATTCACTATTTTAGTCAAATTTTTCTTTCAAATTTGTTAATTAAAATTGAAGCATCTGGCAACTATTCCAATTGTTTGAACAAAAAATTAAAATTTAACCAAAATTTCAATACTGAAATTGTTCGAACAAAGAATTTACTCTCTTCCTCTCTCCTCTCTCCTCTCTTCTCTGCCTCTCTCCTCTCGTCCTCTCTCTCTCTCTCTTCTCTCTCGCTCGCTTCGTCTCGTCTCCGTTCCTCTCGTCTCTCCTCTCTCTCTCTCTCTCTCTCTCTCTCTCAAAAAGAGAAACGTCAAACTCTAAATAAACAAAATTTTTATTCAGAAACCATGGGTGAATCCAGCTTTAAAGTTAAATTTATGGCTGAACTTGCCATATTATACAATATTTTCAATATGGCAACTCGTAATATAAACAAAATGAGCAAATACAACATAAACAAAGAAGCCAGTCGTTGCCACTGTGTTTAAAAAAAATATAGTTAAGGAAACAGTTCTATCGGCATTGCTCAGACACTGCCATATTTTTGAAAAAGTTAACTTTATTTTATCTGTAGATTGTATAACGAAAATAAGTTAAAGTTAACTTTACAGTTCCCTTTAGCTAAAGGTACCTTCTTTAAATAAACCCAAATTTAACGGCAAGTTGTAGTAATCGCCCTTAATGTCAGGAATTAAATCCAGAAATTGCGATTATCTGATATCCACGTTGACAGTTTTGCTACGATCAATGCTCTTAACTGCGACGTAATAAAAGCGAAGTGTCTTCTTAGCTTCATTCACCTGCGACTGCTATTCTCATTTACAGTGACAAAATTAAGTGCTACGACAAGGATTCAACAGTAACTTACTAGCCTTAAATGGCACAGTTTAGGTTTGTTTTAACCAAATTTTTGATGTAACACGTGTTAGTACAATCCAGAGCAAACTAGCTTTGAATCCGAGAGAAAAGAACAAAATTTCTTTAAAAAATAAACTTCTAACGAGAAAAAGCAAGATTTAAAGAGAAAAGTTCCTTACTGAGACACTAAATATGATACATTTCTGCAAATAATTTTTTTTTAGGCAACGACAGATGGCAATCTGTTCATTCTAGAACTTACTCAATCACCTGCTGAGCAAAAATATTTGATTGATAAAACCGAAGCAAAGCAAATAGATTATAAGCAGATGCGAGAAGATGCTTTCTGACAGCTCTACGTTTCACAAAATAAAGAGAAAAAAAAGAAAAAAGGAAACAAACAAGAGATGTGTTCAAACATTACATTGCAGTTTAGCGTGTAACATAGTCGTTTCGAAAATTTCTTTCTCGTTTTTAGTGCCATTTGGTCTTCTTTAGATTTTATTTATTTTCGTTAAAAATTTTAATTTATTTTTCTTTTTTTACATTTTTTTTTGGCTAATGATACATAAATGTGTAGAGTAGTATGGTTCGTGTATCAACCAAAAACAAAAAGTAAAAAAAAAAAGTAATTTAGCCATGCATCAGCCAATATGTTAATTAATAGAGGGTGGTGTTAATGTCAGGCATTCAACAATCTCTGATCTTCTTTGTTTTAGATGTTGTTGTTGTTGTTGTTATTGTTGTTACAGAGGTAAATTTCAAGTACTTTAGATTACTGTGTGTGGTTTCAAGAGATTAACGAACAAAATATTTATTTTTGTTTTGTTTCAGTTTTCTTAGTTTTTTTTTTTAAATTTTTTTTAATTTTTTTTTTTTTTTTTTTTTTTGAGGTTATAAAACAGAATTTTTAATTTTGTTATTTATTGTTTAAAAACAACAAATGACAAGAGAGTTTATTTTTTAAGGCAAAGAGGTTTCCATAAATTATTTTTGAATAAATAAATAAAATTACGTCAATTAGGAGAGAGAGAGGGAGAGAGAGACAAAGTTATATTGGTATTTAGTTATTTACATAAAGCAGATCGGGTATTCGAAATGCCCTTCTAAATGCGATTGAATTTCAATTGTTTTCTAAATTACCATTCTTGTTAAGAATTTGATTTTAGAATTAACCGTTTAGAACCGTTTTTCCTAAACATTTTCATTTTAGGCCATCATTAGTTACTTTGAATTTTTTTCAAACACATGATCGCACATGATCAATATTTGAAATACATTTCTGGAAGCAATATTATCTGAGGCTCTCATTCATAGAAAGTATTTACAATTTAGTCTAATAAAAATTCTTATTCATAAACAATAAATTTGCTATGATGATACTTTTTTAATTGGAAGTTCATTAGAGAAGTATGAATTATCAGATTTCTTTTAAAAGTTATCCCGAGGGCTGCACTAACTCTGTACAAAATGTGCAAGTTTTGCTTACTAACTTACCCACCTAATTGGTCATAACAACTCTTCAGTCAGTGTTACGATCTAGCTTCTCATATGTTGTGTGTGTTAATTTTATATAAGATTAGCGGTTTGAAGACGACTTTGAACTACAGATTTTCGAGAAACTTTTTATGGCAACTTTATTTACTCTTAGACTTTTTGCCAGAAATCTGCTAAGAGAAAATGTCGGCGAAGAAATGTTTTTCTCATATTTCGCTGGAGATGTCAGATCGAAGCTCTTTTATTTACTCTTTTATTTACTTCACTGCTCTCGTCAGTCTGTTGAATATATTGTGGTGTAAAAAAGGTATTGTTGGATAAAGAAAGTATTTGCCAAATAATTGGAAAATTATACGATACGGAAAATTTTGAGTAAAATTTCTATTAATTTAGTTCTAATAGAAGCAAGCTCTAAGTTACAGAATTGAAAGCATTGTTCGATGGGAGTCGTTGAAAAAAGCATGCACAGACTATTGCAAACTATTACATGCGCTGGGTATGATTTAATAGAAGCAGAATCACCATAAAATAATTCTACTGTAGGACAACGCTTTTCAATTGTTATTTGTTCCATTCGATGGCATATGGTCCATTATGTAGAAAATTTCAAAAATGGCTTGATTAGTCGAAAGCCTCTAAAGGCAAACATACGTGCTTACCGTAACAGTATTCTAGCACTGCTAGAATAATATTTATTTTACTTTCATGCATTTCGTGTTGTTTCTGCTTTCGTCTGCATAGAGTCATGTCTCCACTTGTCTTCTCCAAAGAGAAGTTTTTTCAGTTATAGCTATCTTTGCTATGTCATCCTCAGAATTTGTTCTTCTTTCACAATGGAAATGTTGATATTATTTCTGCTGCAAATAATTTCAAAATGTGCCATACAAGCTATTGGTGTATTTCTGTATGAATTATTTCCTGACAGCTGCATTTTACGACATACGCCGTAAAAAGTGTACTTTTGGTTTTAGTAGTTCTACAATAGTCAATTCGCTAAGAGATTGGCTGCTTATGGCCATTATTACAACTTGCCGTTAACTAAAGAGATGATTTTAACACGCACAAATAAATTGCTTTTCATTATTATGAGTACCCAATAAGGTAGAAGTGAGCGTTAAGCTAAAGGGAAGATTATCCTACCTTTAACATTTGAAGTTGCCATAATCTTACATACATTCATACATAATTAGTTGCTACCACCCTTCAGTCAGGATTGCGATCTAGTTTCGGACACCACTTATGTTGTGTGTGAGTTAATTTTATACATTATACCTTAAGGGCCATTATTACAACTTGCCGTTAAACTTGGGCTTAGTTAAGGAAGGTACCTTCAGCTAAAGGGAACTGTAAAGTTACCTTTAACTTATTTTCGTTATTACAACTTACAGATAAAATAAAGTTAACTTTTTCAAAAATATGGCAGTGCCGTTTAAACTGGTCACTTAAACAAGTTTTTTTTTTTTAACGCAGTGGCAACGACTGGCTTCTTATTTTTTTGTTGTATTTGTTCATTTTGCTTATATTACAAGTTGCCATATTGAAAATAATAGATAAACTTAACTTTAAAGGTTACCGGTAGGATGATCCTCCCTATCTTATTTATCTGCCCGTTAAAATCCTTCCTCTAGTTAACGGATTATATTATATTAAGATTATAATTTTCACTCCCTTCATTGATGCGTGTGAAGATAAATTTAAATTTAACTCGCAAAGACAAAAACCAAAATTGTTAACAGAGCTACTGTTAAAGTTAACAGAGCAATGTTAAGTGGTTAACAGAAAATATGAAAAATGATCTAGGAAGAAATCACCAAAATATAGGATTCCTTTCCTTAAAAATTATACTACACACGTTCCTGAATGGAACAGCTGCTCAGGCAATACGCATTTTCTTTTGAAACTTAAAAAAAACTTTGTTTGCACAATGTCTGGGTAGGATGATGGATATTGTGGTAAAATGGGACTTGCTGTAGATATCCCACTGTATACGAATTGTAGTCTAATGTGTCCCTAATAAAACCCAATAAGTGGTATAT
>QOCX01007346.1:0-10250 GCA_005959815.1 Sarcophaga bullata
CCAGTCATAGATAAAATTATCACATACAACATAGGTAGTGTTGAAGTCGCCGTAGTGGGTAGTGTATTGGCTTATTAGACAAAACGCCAGGGTTCGTATCCCCGGTCAGACATCAAAAACGAAATTTGAAAAAAAAATATTTCTTCGGTGGCTTCCTCTCAGCAGATTTCAGGCAAAAACTCTGAGAGTGAACAAAATTGCCATGAAAAGTTTCTCAAAAATCTGTCGTTCGGAATCGACTTTAAACTGCAGGTCTTATGTATTAAATTAACACCCACAACATAAGTGGTGTGAGAAGCTAGGCCGTAATCCTGACTGAAAGGTTGTAATGACCAATTATGTATGTATGTAACATAGGTAGTGTGAGAAGTTAGGTTTTAACAGTGACTAAAGGTTTGTGAGTAAATAAATCATAAGAAAGATTCAAAAGTTTACTTTTCTACGTCATTTAAGTATGTAGCCGATTAGGAATAGGATAACCGACATTCATTTGGCATTCATTGGCTATTTGTTGCATTACAAACATGAAAAGAAAACTATAACATATGGGTATATGTGTAGGGGTCTATGCTTGAATACAAATCAAGCGTATAAGAAGTTTTTTAACAATAATTAAGCCAATTTAAAATTTTAGTGTTGCCATTGTAGCCTGGTTTTGAATGGTAATTAAAATTAATTCTGTAGAAACCAAAAAACCAAAAACCAAAAAAACTGTGGGTTTTCAAAAACCCATCACCAGTCACTAAAAAACCAATGAAAATTTCTTAACTTGAAGCAACTGAATAAAAATCAAAATGAATGGAAAAATAAAAAACGAAACGAAAAATAAAAATAAAAATAATAAGAAGCCATACTTTTAATAACAAAATAAATATTTTTGTTTTTTTAATTTCATAAACATTTGTTGTGAGTGGTGGTTCTTTGCTTTGTTTCATTTGATTCTCAAATTAATATTTTGACTGGCTTGGCATGGCATGGCGCATGTTCAGGCATTTCTTTACTGTATGCTTTAAGTGTGTGTTAATAATTAGTTACATGGATAAATAAATGCCTATGCCACCAGTATGACTTTAAAGGCCATATCAAGTGAAACTAAATTTTATTGTTATTGTTGTTATTGTTGTTAATAAGAAAACTTCAAAATATAAAAACTCTAAAAAATATTAGGTAAACCATTTAGTTATACGTACATAGTTTATGCCAATTTACACTTAAAAATCATAATTTTTAATGGTTAAAGTTTTTTCTTAATTATGAAAGAAAAAATTAATACGTATGACCAATTATTTTTATGTATAATTAGATGTAAAAAAATGTGAAAGAAATTTTAATTTAATAATCTTATGGAGTTATGCCACACCACTAGTGTGGAAAATTGTAAAATGTCAAAACAAAACAAAAGACTTAAGAAACGAACTTAAAAAAATGTAATTTAACGATTGCTAAAGGCCAGTTTACACGATAAGTCTTGACGTACATAAATTCAGTGGGAAAATATTACCGAATTCCATTCAGATTTTGAAAATAAGAAGGTTTTACGACAGTATTACGGGGTTCATAGGATTAGTAAAATACCAAAACAAAGTAAACTGAATGCATCCCTGAACCAATGAGCTGTTATGGGTTTTAAAAAATTTATAAAAAAAAAATGGAAGAGATCCGCCAATTAACCGCAGAGTTTGTTCAGACTTAACTATTGAATATCCTACGCAACAAAATACGTGCCATAAAGTTTTGGCGAATTCAAGTGACATGGTGAATTTTTTCATGTTATTGTGATTGAACATTACGCAATACACCCAAGAAAAAAATTGGTCTTTAAGCCATTTTATAAATACTTTGACAGGGAAAATATTATTTATTAAAAGGAATCGGATTGTTGGATGACTTTTGTCTCACTTAGAGCAGCACTTGTCGCAAGGCTTCCTATTCTATCAGGATACTTTTGTATTCTATCTGAGGATTAACAGGATCTAAGTTAAATTAATTGTACCTGAATTTCAAGCAGGAAAGATTGGTACTCTGAGATGGTCATGATTGATATAGATGCATACATACGTAATTGGTCATTACAACTCTTTAGTTGGGACTACAATCTACGGTAACTGTCCAAATAGACGCTTATAAGCTTGAGAAAGAAGTAGACTGTGGAATTAGGAGAGCTTTATCTTCGCATTCCCGAGATGTAGAAATATCCATGAGTTTAAAATCAACACCATATAACAGATTTGAAAAATATTTCATGACAATATTTACTATTTACTCGCAGAGTTTTCGTCCGAAGACTGCTGAAGAGGGAGTCACCGAAAATAATTATGTTTTTTCATATTTTATTTTGTTCGAGTTACCTAAACTGGGGTTTGAACTACGGGCTTATGCCTAACAAACCAACATTCTTCTCACTGACATAACAAGGGCAATGAGAACCTGTACTGCTTGGTGCACTGCATAAATCCACTGCACTGATCGTGAAGACGAAAGATTTGGTGTGTATTGTTAGGTTGAAGGGAGACAAGTCTAATAGAAGGCTCTATGAATTTGGAAAGTGTAACAAGACTTAGTAATATCAAAGAATAGAGTAATCTGGCAGATGACCACTCTTTTAAAATAAGGGTTGTTTTATGGTATACTGATGGATCAAGAACGGGTCCGACATTAGAGAACTTGAAAATAGTATGTGTACTGTTTCAGAAAGCCGAATCGGATAAGTAGGAAAGATAAAGTTGCCCTCTGCTGAGTGCCAGGTCATGTGGGAATTCTTAGCAATAAGCAACCAGTAATATATTGCGGTAGGATAGCGTGAAGGCCGTTGATGGGACCGGAATTCTTCTTTGGAGTGGGAACGAATATTTGAAAAGGTATGTTAACGAAAGAGAAGGCAAAGAAAGGTAAAGAGTCCTTTCAAACCTAGCGCGTTTGCGGCAAACAAAACTTTTGTTTAGAATAACAAGAGATCTGAGCCCTGCATCTGACTATCAACGAATCACCTGAGGTCAAAACTGTTTTGAATAAATAAAAAAAAAAAAACAATTTTCCAGAAAAGAAAGTCAAATTATAAATTCAAAAATCCTTGTATTCAAGGTAATTTCTGTCACGATATGAAACTTTAGTGTGAGCAATTTCTAAACTGCCCGGAAAGAAATGCCAATGATAATAAAACTGCTTAACAAAATATCTGTTTAGGCTTGTTAACCCTGATCTAAGGTTTTTAGGAATTAATCAACTTTATTATGAACTGAATTCTACATTTCAAACTTCATTTTCTAGTTGATTTTCTACACACACTTTAAAAGATTTTTTGTGCACATGTGACAAACTCGATCGTTTCAAACAGCTTTTCAAGTGTTTAAAATTGTTACAATTTTTTTCAAATTTATTTTCATTGAAATTAATTTTAATAAAAAAAAAACGGCCAACAACGAACAACAAAACTTTTCACTCAATTAATTTACCTTGACAATGAAATGTTTACAACCAGTTCACTAGCAATTTATGCGTTGAGATGAAAACGAACAAAAAAAAATGTCAAACACGCATTAATGGCGTTGCCATATGAATTGGTTTTGAAATGAGCAGTGCTTGAAAAAATGTTGCTCCTTTAATGTTATTCTTTTTTTGTTTAGTTGTTTTGTTGTTTTGATTTTGAATCGAAGGTCAAGTTGAAACACAACACAAAGTGTCAGTTTTTTAAAGTGCTATGCAATGTGGTGACACAATTTTGTATCGTTTTATTTGAATTTTTATAATTTGTTGATGTGATTCGTTTTTTTTTAATTGTTACTTTTTATGTTTTTTTAAATTTAATTAATTTCCGCACAATTAAACATTAAAAATTAAAAAAAGAAAAAAAATTACGAATTCCAAGTGAAGTGAGTGTTAATTCGTATCTGTGTAGTAATAACATACTTCTTAATTAAGGAAATAAAGCTGATGGCTGTAAATCAGTATTACAAGCTATAGAACGACAAGTTTTAAGTCATAATTTTTTTTTATTTTCTTACAACTCAAATTAACTTAAAAATTCTAAATACATGGTAAATATTAAAGGCCAATTTACACCATAAATGTTTACGTACGAGAGGAAAAAAAGAGAAGAGTAAAAGAGAAAACATTTACCAAAATGCCATACGTATTTTTAAAATAAGAGAAAAAAATTTAAAACAGATTTGTGTTTACATGATTAGCGAAATAGAAATACAAAGTAAAATACAGCCTTGAAAAGGCTAGGTTGGGAAAGGAAGATTATCCTCTGCTGGATACCGGGTTATGCGGGAATCGCCAGCAATTACCAAGGTTGGTAATCGGTCTCTTGACAGAGCACTGTAGTGCTATAGTATACTTATTCCAAATGAGGGATTGTTTCAAATTTCCAGACAAAGCATCCTGAAGTTTGTTGGAACAATAGGCCATCTAAATTAAACTGGACGGCTGTCTGAGTGTATCTTATCCTTTAGACTTTATTTCTAAGACTACACGATGAAGCTTTTCTTTATTTCTCAACGTTTCTTTTCTTTATTTCTTAGTGGACTAATGCTGAATCTGCCTATTGTCTATTTGGTCCTTCGGAATTTTGGAAATTCCAGCGATTTTGTCCCAAAACATTAATTTTGCTTTATGACACTCTACAGTCAGGATTATGACCTTGTTTTTCACACCACTTATTGTGTGTATTAATTTTATCCATAGGTGTCATCTACAGATTAAAGTCGACTTCGTATGAGTGATTTTTGAAAACCTTCTCATGGCAATTTTATTTACTCTCAGAGAGTTTTTGCCAGAAATCTGTTGCCAAAGAAATATTTTTTCATATTTCGTTTTGTTGGAGGTGTCTAGCCTGGGGTTTGAACCGAGGCCTCATGTCTAATAAGTCAACCCGCTACCTACAGGACTACGGTGGCTTATGACACTTTTTTTGGTGTTAATTAATCGCTTTCCTGCGTCCATTTCTAAACAATTTACCTTAATTTATTATTTTTTATAAAAAAAAGTTTCAATTTAAACCAACAAATTAGCTAAATTGGCGAATGACTTAAATTAAAAAAATTTTTGAGTACTGCGGTCAAACGAATGTCTTATGAAAAACGAGAGATATGCTAGTAAATTGTTATTGTTTTGTTTACTAAGTTTTATTATTAATAAAAGGAAATAACAAATAGTAGTAATTGTTACAAAAACAATTTAAAAAAAATAAATTAAGTGCGTTCAAACGATTATATATGACTGCAGGATACAATATTTTGCTGGGAAATCACTTAAAATATTTTATGTGACCCCTAGACATTGTGATAAGTTGTACAACAAGTTGAATCAACGATTATCCAACCAAATTTACATATCGGCAGGGTAATGGAAATCTAAATTTCGTGATCTTCAACCAGCCGACGAGCTAATTAACATAAGAATTGTTTGTACACAATTATAAAGTTGTACAACAAGTGGCAACATGTTGGAATTGCATTATATGGACAATCAAACTGAGTAATAGTGAAAGCGGATTTTATATTTGAACCTGGCAACCTTAAGTTTTTCAAAACAATAAAATTTTCATAATATTTACCAAGTCTGGCAAATTTAAGGTTAGAAAATCGCTAAATTAAACCATTTACCCTGTCGTATAATAAATCGATTTCTATTTTTTATGGTGTTTGTTAATTAATTTGTTTAAATAAAATAAAATAAAATCTAAATTAAGTTCTAAAACTAAATTTAAACATTTTGTTTTCAACCTCATGTGCATGATGTTCATTGTTTTATTTGAAAATATTTCACAAAACTTATTTGAAAACAATGAAAATATTTTTTTCCAATTTTTTTTTTATGATTGATCGACGTGTTGTGATAACAAAATAATAAAAAAAAATTTTATAAAAAATAGCCACAAATAAACGTTAAATAAAATTCGATTGACCACCTGCTTGCAGAATATGTTCGTTCGTTCGTTCAATTCGAATAGATACGAAAAAAAATAAAAATTTATTTTTTTTTGTTTTTTTTTTGAAACAATCGATATCTCATAAAAACAATCACCAGATATGCGAATAGATTAAAACAATTTTTCTAATAATGGCTGGCATTTTACAAACAAATTGAGTTAGAGGGAGCAAATAAAAAAAAAATAATAATAATAATGGAAATATTTTAGAGTGTTATTGTGTTAAAGGTCACATTTGTGGGGTTAAACGAATTTGTTCTGTTGAAATCATATTGAAACAATCAAAATAAATGAAGTCAAAATGTGTTGCCAAAGGCGTTGGTTGGTTTTTATTTTAGGCTTGCCAATAAAAAATTTTTAATTTTTTTTAGGTTATAAAAAATATTAACGCGTTACTAAAACATTTAAAATTAATGTAAAGATTTTATGATTATCAATTGATTTTTATATTTAAAAATCAAAAAAAAAATAATGTTTCATTATAAAAAAAAAGAATTTAACATAAGCTTAGCATAGACATTTGAGTTAACAATACGAACTGTCAAAAAAATGTCTATGATTTGTGTAACACTGATTCGAAATGAAAACGTTTACACACATTGGATCAAAATATTTTTGAAAAAACAAAACTCACACCCCTCTTTATATGATCTTATGCAAGGTTAATGCATTGAATTAGAAAAAAAAGAAAGAATTACAATTTTGACAGATACAACGGAATGAACAGATACTGCAAATGTGTTCAATTAACAAGAAATTTTACGTTTGGGGGTCTATTCAGTGTTTTTCGGAAATCTGATGGAGTCATATTGACATGACTCTTATGTTATGGGACGTACAGTGAGCGTCAAATGGAACTGTACATTAAAAAGTATCGTCAGTTTTTAAAATTGAAACAAACAAAAAAAAAATTTTTTTAAAATTCGAAATATTGTCAAATTTTGTCGGACGCTCTCCTTAAGTGGTAAAAGTTAAGTTTGGTGATTGTAAGAATTTTATCCTTAGTGTGTAGTTTCTTTTGACCCTCACTGTATATGCCCATTTGGTGAGAACTGTTTAGTCTATTTACATAAAGTTAAACATTCAGAATCTTTTGACCATTTCTGTCAGCGGAAAGTATGACCATTTTTTTGAGAGACTTTGAGTGAGAGTGGCTTTTAAAAGACTGGGCACAGCTTGATTGGGCATACATATAACTATTACGGGAGTTGTCAGAATAACAAAGTAAATTATTTGGTTAAACACATTCTCTGCTCTCGCACGTTTCTTTGAAATTTCAGATTATGAATCTTGGGTGCAAGCTTATGCCATGATCTAGGCTGTCTCAAGGTGTTATCACTTACAAATCTGGTTAGTTTTGTGCTATGTAGCGATTGGTGCTCACGGTGTTTACTTAGGTTATACTTTCCTATTGATTGTTTTTTGTGGGAGCACATGGTTTGGCCTGTCCTGAAGAGGGAAGGAACCATAGCTCCCTTTTAACTCTTGTCGCGAATTCAATGAAGAGTCTTTTGTTTGTAGTTATTAATGTATGCATGTAGATTAGATAAGGTGACGAGCTTTCTTTAAAGAAAGAAGTCCCACCTAGGTCCCCATTTAGGCCCATTGTGATATCACAATCGATATTCAACCCTGGGATCAAACATTCCCTAGAGGAAACCAACACGAGTCCAAGATAAATCTTGTTATTGCAGTCTGCTCAAGGTTGTCAGAAATTGAAGGGTCAAAAACCACCGTCATTTTATGATAAGGAAGTAGGGCACTAAGGAGCTTCTTCCTTTTCCTCAAATACACAGCTTCGACAAAAGTCATTTGACGGAATACCAAGTCTTTTGGCTTGTCTAGTAAAAGAACAGTGACCAGTGAGAACCGGTATTGTGGAATGGATGGATTAAAGTCCAGCAGAGTTTAACAATATTACACGTATCCTCTTGCAGTCAATGAGGTTAACGTAAATCAGGTGGATAATATTCAATTTAAATGAGGAAATCGGAATATGCCCTTTAACAAGACGGAGATTGTGAACTTTGTACCGGTTCGAGACAGTTCACCAGCAGTGAAGTTTTCAACGTCATCTCTATGCCCCGGAGCACATGTAAGAGTTACTACTAAATGATCCGCAATTTTTTTTTTCGAATAATAGCTACTGCTATTGAAGCAGCAGTCTTTAGATGAGAAGAGAGCAGTTCTATTACTGAAGAAACTGTCTTTAGACGATGAGAGAGAAGAATACGTGCCATACATTCTGTGTGAATATCCTGCTCTATGGTAAACTGAGCTAGTAGCGGACCTCGCCATATATGTATGTACGTAGTCAACTTGCGAGGTAAACTCGAGGGTAAATTACGAAAACCACGGTAGCAAGGTGATCGCTCTACTGTAGTAGGTTCTAGACCAATATTTTGCCATGTGTCGTTGCCCAAAAATAATAACCTTTGTGAACATGTTTTAGGCATAATGATGAGGAATTTTGCTATTTGGGACGAATTCTCTCTCTAAAAGTAGGGCTATCCGAGCTTCCTAAGACGTTCGTTATCGACGTTATTCCTTTACAGGGGTTTAGCTAATGAAGGCTTCCGGAGTTATGTGTTGGAGGGGATTGAAGTCTCTTAAGCTAGATTCACTCATGGTTTCGGAACAAAAAAATTTTTTTTTATTCCAATTTGGTAAAGACATATTTATAGTCTTCTACGGGACTTTGAACTGATGTTTGTAGTCTAACAAAACCACGCTACCACTAGCTGCTAACAAGGCTTTAGAAATTTCCGATTCACGAGCAGTCCTTAAATAAGCGACAAAATGGCAACTGAGATCAATCTTTTCGCAATTGTACATGCATACATAATCGGACATTACATTACCATTAGTCAGGATTACAACCTAGCTTTTCATACTACTTATGCTGTATGTGTTAATTTTATATCTGAATGGCGGGACCTACAGTTTAAAGTCGATTCCGAACGACAGATGTTTGGAAACAATTTCATGACAAACTTTTCATGGAGTTTGTGCCAGAAATCTGTTGAGAGGAAGTCGCCGTTTTGTTCTAAATATCTAAGTTAAGGTTTGAATCAAGGCTTAACGCCTACTAAGCCAACAGACAACGGCAATAATCTTACGATTGTATTACAAGCTTTTCCCACAATCGCCTGAACTGAGAACCTACGTGACAATATTGTAAGATCTGGTGTCGACAATTGTCTACACAGAGTTTAAGCGTTTTGGCAAATCTAGTGTTAACTTTTTGTCAATTAAGGCATCCAATAAATTTTATTTGAAGTGAATAATTTGTTCCACATTTTATTTATTTATTGCGTTTAATGGTCATGTTTTAAAAATGGTTTTTAAAGTTCATTTTCAAGGACTTTCAAGCCAACACTTTGACGTTTGGCTACTGTATGTACGTACGTACGTACGTATGACTATTTATGTACTTAAGCATTAAAAATATTTGTAGAATATAAATACAAACAAAAAAACAAAAAATTAATAACAGAAACAGGTAAAGGAAACAAAACGGAAGTTCCACTTGATTTATTTACTCGTACGGCTGTTTGTCACTCAACGCCCAGTCCAAAAAAAAAACAAAACAAAAAAAATATTCCCCCAAAACAAAGTCAGTCAAGGGGTCAATGATTTTTATCATTACATTTTTAAAGGTTTAGTTTTGTCTTGTCAAGCACGTGCTGTACAACTAAAATCAAAATTAAAATCAAAACACTTACGCTTGATTTAAGTTTCAATTTAAGTTTAAGCTTACGGCACATTTTGTGTGTGTATGTGTGTGTGTCACTGTGCGTTAAAGTAGTTTTGCTACGTTTTTTGTTAAAAAAAAATTATTTTCAAAATCATGATTACTTCTGTGAACTGCTACTGTTGTTACTACTGGCTACGGTTGCCCAAACACTTTACGTTATCGATGCCATAAAAAAAAAAAACTAAAACGCGCTTGTGAAATTACTGGCTTAAAATTGTTCACATCAAAACTACGACTGAGAGTCGATTGTCGCGTTAATTTGCGGTTTAGCATTGACATTGAATTTTCGAACAGTAGCAATTAAAATATGACAATACAAGTACTCACTCACATACTCACTTACTCATTCCCCTCTATATGTGTGTGTACGTGTTTTATTTTATTTTTGTTGGTTTTTTTTCTTTGATTTTTTTAAATACGTTCTAAAGCTTTGCCCGTATTACGAAAGTGTTGTATTGAAACTTCCGTTAAATGAAACAAAAGTCATTTTAGGGGACATGGAAATGTCACAACGGCATTGAAAAGTTTCATTAAAAGTTATTGAATAAATTGAATTCATTA
>QOCX01007347.1:0-10250 GCA_005959815.1 Sarcophaga bullata
AGAATTTAAAACAAAAACAAATCACACAATAAATAAAAAGGAGGAAAGAAAAAATGAAAAGAGAAAAAAACAGGGAAAAGGAATACAAAAAAACAAAAACAACAACAATTATAAAGTGAATCACAAAAAAAAGAAGGACTTTAAACAAATGAAGGCAAACAAAAAATATAAAGAAAGAGGAATAAAAATAAGAAAGAAAAAAACGAAAGAATTCCTGCCAAATAAACAAGCTGAGAAGTGAAAGTCAAGCAAAGCTGATTAAATGATCTTTACGGCTCTGAATAAATATTTGAAATAATTGGGTTATTGATCTACGTCTGCAGACAAAAGATTAAAAATGTAGTGAACGAATGCGCTGTAATGCGAGCAGACAGGCTCATTAAAAATAGGTTAGTGCAGCAGGCATTATGCCTTAAGTGCATTCGGTTAAGGCCGTTCAGAAACCAGTTCAAATGCCTTAGAAAGGACTTTAAATTGTCGCTATGTATTGTTTTGTCGAACAGAGGTATTGAAAGTACTGCTACTAAGCGATTCTGTTTGCCTTGCCTTTAGCCTATTATAGGGTTTGTCCATTTTTTCTTTCAAAAATCTGTTGCCAGACAGTGTTGTTAACTTCTATGCTCTGTAAACTCATGGCATAATTCAATTCAGACTTCCTCCGATAGAGTGAAACTTTCCGTTGAAAGATACACCAGAGTTTCCACATCCTTTTCGAATGTGTTATTTTGGTTGTAACCATTCTGTGGTCCCAGTAGTATAGTAGATAGTTCGTTTTGGCCTATTAAACTGGTGAGGCCACGGTGCAAACCCCAGATCTGACACCTTTCAAAACGAAACGAAGTATGGAAAAATATTTCTTTGCGCACTTCTTCTTAGCCGATTCTGGCAAAAAGTCCTGAGAATGAATAAAATTGTCCATGAAAAGTTTCGCAAACAACTGTTGTTCGAGTTGACTGTTAAACGTAGGTCTCGGCACACATATATAAATTAATACACACAACATAAGTGTGTGAGATGCTGGTTTAATCCCACCTGAAGGTTATAATGACCAATTATGTACGTACTTACCCTTCTTGCTTTTTTGTAGCACTTTCTAGTTTTAAAACAGACTAGTCTCCTCTGGATAAAAGGTCTTTCATGTAAGAAAAAATGCAGATTGCGATCAGTCAATACTTTCTTACTTACTTAATTGGTCATTACAACCCTTTAACCAGGATTACAACCTAAGTTCTCCATCCCACCCATGTTGTGTGTGTTAATTTATACATGAGTGGCGGGACCCTACAACTTAGTCAACTCAAAACGATTGTGTTTTGAGAAACTTTCATGGCAATTTATTTTGCTTGCAGAGGTATTTAGCAGGAGACTGCTGAGAGATGTTTGGCCTGGAGTTTGATCGTGGCCTAACTACCTTCTTAGAAACTAAATAAAGGTGATCCGAGCTTATTTAGCTCTTCGGTGTGAAACAAAGTAATCTTCAACGTATTTTCCGTCACTAGTGATATGACCTTTGTATCTCCTCTGCAGTTATGAATGAATTTTAAGAAAAGTCTGCAAGAATGCGTTAAGTCTAGTTGTGGTTTCAAGTAGTTTTGTTAATGAGAATGGAGCAAGAGACTCTATCCACCAAACTTCTAAAAGGAAATTGGAACTTATTCCCCAACTACCCGAGTTGTAATGAGATTCTCTTAAATAATCTGCGGGTGATAATATTACACACTGAATTGGTTGTGTATTTAAGCGGACATTGAAAAAGGGCAGGAATGTAAACGCTAACAGAGTAAGATAGCAATCTATTACGTGACCATTTATAAGGCCACTAATGAAGCTAGTTGGTTAACCATGGTTAAATATGAAGAGAAATTATGCAGATGAGGATTAAGTGATTATGATTACTTTGGAACGCTTGTGATGAACGTAACAGCATTAGCTTTGTATTGAGTTTTTAAGCTTAATGTAATACGCTCAAGCCGCTTATTCTGTGATGCTTCATATCCTGAATTCCAATAATCTTTCCCAAATTTTCCCTCAAAGAGTTGGGGAAAATTAAGCCGCAGCATCGATACTAAAAAACTGATTTAGCAATTCTGGCCTTACCTAGAGTAAGATGAACTCAGATCTGTAAAGAAAACTTTTTGGACAACGAAAGAACCTAACTAGTATTGAACATCATTTCGGCAAGATGAACCCCA
The DNA here is from genome assembly GCA_005959815.1 of Sarcophaga bullata. Lineage (NCBI taxonomy): Eukaryota > Metazoa > Arthropoda > Insecta > Diptera > Sarcophagidae > Sarcophaga > Sarcophaga bullata. The sequence continues at coordinate 2,193 of QOCX01007347.1, forward strand.
GCTTAGAATATTCAAGGATTAATGAAAAAAAACTTTTTTGAATAGAAGAGAGAAACTGACTAGTATCGCACACCATCGTCGAAGAACGATATCTTTCAACAAATACTTGAGAGAGGCCATATGCAAGATGTTTTACTTCCACCATAAACACCAACACGAAGCTCCGGAATTAATCAAGGCCATCCTCATGTTGAAAGAAATTAAATACAGAAACCTGTGGTGCTTCGAGAGCATGGCCATTGCGAGAAAGCCCGCTTATTTTTATACAAACTTAAGATAAAATGAGAGAGTGTTTTTTGTAAACAGTTCGGTTGAAGTGCTTCAATCACCTCAACAAGTGACTTTGAGGCTTAAGAAATGATTTTAAGCCCTATCGTATATTAAGAGGAAACAACGAAAAATAAGTATGCTGGTGTAAGTGCAAAAGTAGGCCTATTTACAAGTTCTTTTACTTTTTATTTAATGTTACTTTTATGCCTCAAAAAAAAAAAGAAAAAAGTGTTGTAAGTGTGCATGTGTACCTGAGTGCATTTTGTTTGGTGAGGTGGCAAAAATAAAAATTTATTTTATTTTTAACCCTTTTTTTGTTTTTGTTGTTGTTGTTTTGTTTTTTTTTGTTGACAATAAACAACACAGACATTTAAAACGACAAAGTTGTTTATTGCAATTATTTTCTCTCAGAGAGTTTTTTGTTTTTGTTTTTGTCCCAGAAATAATATCAATTTTAAGGGTAAAAATGTTCCTATTTTTTCCTTTTTACAAACAAAAAAGAGAGAAGAGGAGAGAAGAAGAGAGAGAAAAAATTAAAGTAAAACTAAAATTACAATAAAAAAAAAGAAAGGAAGAAATAGCTCTGTGTGTGACCACTGAATAAATAAGTTGACGCACAATACGAAAGCCATTATGATGTGCCCGAAAATAATTGTTAATCAAACAACCATGAAAGGGAGATAGTGGACCAGAGAGAGAGAGAGAGAAAGGAGCCGACTGAAAGCTAAAAACAAAAATAATAAATTAACAACAGGATTCTGGAAGGAGAGAAGAGAGTAACAGAGACAGAAAAAGTTAAAGCAAACAAATACTTTTCAAAATAAAAGATACGAAAAATGTATTTGAAAAACAAAAACAAAATAAACTAAACCAATTAAATACATTAACAGTTAGCCAACAAAAATGGCTGTTGGTCGGTTTTCCCTCTAAAAGCTGGCAAATAAAGAAAACCAATAGAGGATAAAAAAAGTTGCTTTGAAATGCTAGAAAAGGATTTTGCCACTCCTCCAATGTAGTGTTGTTGTAAAGGACTTTGACAAGAGACTTTACAGGATCAGCTAATATATTATGGATGGATCGTGCATGTGTCAAAGCCCAAAAAATGATCATAGTCTCAGGACTACACTCCAGCCGAGATAGCTCAATACTACTGCAACAGCATGTCATGGTTGGCCAATCCCTGTAATTCTTGAACTGCTCTATTGAGACGATTACTGTATAAGCTGGACTCAAAACAAGTAACGTAAAAAGAAAATGAAGACGTTTGTGGCAGTTCCTTACTCCTTAAAAGGAATTAACGGGAATAATAATAAGTATTTAAACTAGAACGGAAAATACTGTTGATTTGCTTAAATGCGAAACATAAAAAGCCCAGCTCATATTTGTCTCGGATATTTACTGCAAAATTGTCTCGATTTCAGGTGCATATATACATAATTGGTCATTATAACTCTTCAGACAGGATTACGAACCTTAGTTCTCACTCCTCTTAGGTTGTGATGTCTTAATTATACATGAGTATTGCGGGACCTTTCATGGCAATTTTATTTTAAACTCAGGATTTTTGCCAAGAAATTTGCCTTGAAGGAAGTTGACGCAATTTTTTTTCATATTTCGTTTTGGAAGAGATGCCAGACATTGATCGTAATAAGCAACCACGACTACCTAACTAGAAAGCATTTGGATTTTTAGAAAACTGTAATGGACTTTACTGATATTTGTACAATCTCGCATAGCACACAAACAGTGAGTGGATCATGTTTCATCCACAAATCTGATACAGTTATGCTGTTTCAATCAAAGCTGTTTCACCGAGTTCTTTGAACTGAAACTTTTTTTAAGAAAGGAAATGATCGACAGCCAGTAACGCATCAACACCAAGTAATAAATATCGTACTCTTTGCCTTATACAGGATCATAAGAAAATAGACGAATTGTTTAATTTGATAAAGTGTTGTTAGTCGTCGTGGTCTAGTAGTAGTGTTGTTGGCTTATTAGACGTAAGGCCACGATTCAAACATCAGGTCTGAAAACTTGAACACAACGAAATAAGAGGAAATATTTCTCGGCCTTTCAGCACATTTCAGCAAACACTCTGAGAATGAAAAAAATTGGTTCCGCCACTCATGTATAAAATTAACACACACCAACATAAGTGGTGTGCGAAGCGGTAGATTCTGAACCTGAGAGCACTGTCGTGATCAATTAATATATTTATGTATGTATGTAATACTGCAAGGGGCGTAAAATTATGAAGGAACCTTACCTTATAAGTCACCTCTAGATAGTCAGTACTTCTGACTGATTCCATCGTAAGTTGTAAACTTTAAACAAAGGAAGAATATGTGATCCTTGGAAGATGTCTTAATAAGGCTAATCATGTTCAAGTAGAACCTGCTTACGGCCATTGGATTTAAGATTAACGATAAGTAACAGAAAAATTACAATTTTATAACAGTTTGACTTCAGGGCACCTGTAATAGATATTATAAAGGCCTAACCCATTCCATAAACGCTTATGTCAAGAAAAACCATCAAAATTATTTATAGAAATTAGCAATGAAATTCCTAATTAATTTAATAGAACCTAATGTTACAGATAAGAAATTTTATTTTTCTAATCATTCTATTCTTAGAATCGTATTGTATTTCTAACATTTATTTATTAAAGCAACACTTACTTACTCTTTCTAAATGGTTTTTAAGAATTCTTTGAAAATTAATAGAAATTGTTGTTCCTCCGCACTTACCTTGTTTTCAGCAGTTGACCACATTTTATTCCATTTCTCCTGTTTCAAGCGCATGGTCTTCATAATATAATTCCATAGGAATTCTGGCCTTTCGTCTACTTTTTCCTTCTTCTTACCCTCGTCGTCACCCATTACGCCAAATTACAAAGTGATTACAAGCGAATGAATAGAGTGAATAGAGGAAGGACTGCTGCGATTACAATAAAAATGTTGCTTTTCTTTTATAAATCCTTGGCAATTGTTTGAAAATTTATTTTTTCTTTCTTTAATAATCTTAAACGCTCTCCTTCTCTATGCTGGCCACTATAGTGTAAGCGTTAGTGGGTCTTTTTTTTTTCTATTTCTTGTCGCCTTTAATCCGTTTGTATTGTGTTTATAACTGTAAGGGGGGTAGCTTGTAAGTTAAGAAGCTTATGTGACAATAACTGCCAGCTTAATAGAAAATATAACAACAACAACAAAGAAAGAATTAATAAAAATTTATTTAATATTTGATTTCCTTCTTTGCCTCTATTTAAACAACAAAACATACCAAGTCTCTCACTCTCTCTCTCTCTTTCTCTCTTGATCCTTAAGAGCCGTATCGTAACGCTAGTTGTCCGTTTAGAATGGCTGCTAATGTGAACGTGTTGGTTGTTGTGGGCTTGCCGTTAGCCAGCCAACTTAAATACCCAATTTAAGATTGGATTTTAAGTGATTTTAGTTTCTTTTTTTCTATTCCCCTTCACTCTCCTCTCTCTCCTGTGGCTTAAATCCTTTTTATCCTGTTTTATTTAATTTTTTTTTCTCTGTAAAAGTTTAAAAAATATAAAAAAAAATTAGCTTTTAAGTCTTTTCCTTGTGAATATTTTTTTCAAAATGAAAAAATTTTATTTTAAATGTCATTGTAATTTGACGTAACGTAGTCAGCATTTTAAAAAATTTTAAAATGTTGTCAATTCATCATAATATTTTGGTTTTTCCATTTCAATGTTTACTTTATTGTTTTTTGTTGTGTTTTCGGAAATCGTAAATATTTTGAAAAACAAGCGTTTGTTTTGATTCACTTCGCTTTCAATGACGTTCGTGCAGGTGGTTTTCAAAATAAATTTGAAAATAATTTGAAATTTATTTTCATCTTAGAATTCGTTAGAATATGCACAGGGTTTGGTCTCACACAGATTTGTGTTGGAAGGCGATGGCATTTACTCTTATAGGGTATTGTGTTGAGGCTGGTAAAAAGCAGGTTGTAAGAGAGCTTGAAGACTACTGGCATTCAATTTGAATGTGTTTTCATTGGAGGAAATAATAACGATGATTGCAGGAATATAATAAAGAACTCGCGGTGTAGTGTTTCAAGAAATGCACTGACCGAGCCAATGCAAGCCAACATTTTTAATGCGTGAAAATGCGATTCGTTCTATTTCACTGGAGCATGATTGTGTGGTTAATTTGTATGGCTGATCGTAACTAACATGTTTAGTGCTTCATTCGAACAGCGAACAACTGCATGCAATGCAACTCATACACAATTTTTCAGTTTGATGAACCTGATGTTTCATTCGAACAGTGGACAATTGTATCCGCAACTCATACATAATTTGTCAGTTCGGATTACCTGATGTTCATTCGAACAGCGGACAATTGTATCGCAACTCATACTCAATGTTTCAGTTTGATGATCCTGATGTTTCATTTCGAAACAGTGGACAATCTGTATGCAAACTCATACCCACATTTTTCAGTTCGATTTATCTGATGTTTCATTCGAACAGCGGACAATTGTATGCAACTCATACCCAATTTTTCTGTTCGATGTGGCCTGAGAGAGTCGAATGATAACCGCTCGCCAAAGATCTTACGAGCGTATGTTGTAAAGGGTTGCATAGCAGCAAGAGAAGTGATCAACTGTCTCTTTCTCCTTCCTTCATTTAAAGCTAACACAATGGTCGACAGTAATCAATAGCAGCTCAGTCCATCGCATATATTATTAAAATAAATCACACACGTGAGTTTTCTGCCGCAATTCAGTCATTCTTAGGGTAAGAAAAGGCATCTTCTGTCAATGGTTGTAGGCTCCTTCGCACTGTACACAGAACCAATGTGGACATAAGTAAACTAAAACTTTTAATGTTCATTCGAACGGCGAACAATTGCATGCAACTCATACACAATTTTTCACTTCAATGTACCGAGAAGGTCGTACCATAACGCTTGCCAAAGATCTTACGACATATTGTGTTTAAGGGTTGAATGAGCAGCGAAGAAAGTAATCTTTTGGTTAAAAGCTAACACAGTGGTCAACACAGCCCAGTCCGTCGGTCATTAGTAGATGAATTACACACGCGACTTTTAGTCGAAATTCAGTCGTTCTTGTAGGGTAGAACAAGGTGTGTCTTCTGTCAATGGTTGTAGACTCCTTCGCACTGTACGCAGAACCATATGGGCATAAGCAAACTAACGTGTTTAATGCTTCATTCGGACAAGCGAACAATTGCGTGCAACTCATACTCAGTTTTTCAGTTCGATCTATTAGAGAAGTCGTATAATAAATGCTCGCAAATTTATTACGGCGTATGTCTTATGACAAAATTCGTTGGTTCTTAAGGTGGAAAAAAAGGGTATCTTCTGCCAATGGTTGTAGACTCCTTCGCACTGTACGTAGGAGCAATATGAGAGTATAAACAAAAATCTATTGTATGCAGCACTCCATATAAATTGATAAGTACTCTGAATTCAGAAGCCACCTGAACATTAGAGGATAGCGTCCGAGAGAAGCAATTTTCTTAATATCCGATAAAATGCCAGCTCGACGAAAGAGCATAACTGGTTTTATAATGGAACCAAAATCAGAACACTGTTCACAATCTTTTAGAGAGTGGCAGCATCATTGGGAAATGCATTACATAGTGGCAATGAGCCTATGCTTTTATACTTCACTCTAATTATGGATTCCAGATCCTGTCTGTTATGAGCGCTTCCAATATTGCAGATTATACCGATTTAAGCTGGCAGTTTCGCGTGTAATCGAAACAGGAGAACACAATAACCTTCCAATCGAGTGACAAATAATGTATGGTCAACTCTTGGACTGGTGCGACATAATCGAGAGGGAATACTGAGTGTTGCAGCAACTGAAGCTTGCAGTGACATTGACAGCTGGTCAGCCTATGTTTCAGTGCGACGATAATCTTACGGAGACAAACTCAACTGTGTTTGATTATATCGCTCTAGACATGATCTCCAATCGGCCTAGGCCTGATGAGTAAGTTATCAGTTGGATGCCTAAGGAAATTTCAAGGTTTGACAGAATCTAAGAGTTTACAATCAACCACCGCAGTTGGATAACATTTGCCGGAACGTCTGAATTGCTCGTTAGCTGATGTCCTTAGAAACCCTATACTTTCTCACCAATTGAAAGAAATTAACGTGCCCTTATATTTAATTTGACCCACTTGATTGACTGGAGGCAGTTATCAGAAAATAATCTCTCCTCTCTTTTTATTCCCCCAGAGAGCTGGCCAGCCTAATTAACAACAGAGAATTAAGTGTACGTAACGGACGGAAATGAAACTCCCTAACTTATGTTTGATTTTCATTTTATTCTTGGCCTAAACGTTTGCAATTTTTTTTTACTACAATTTTTTTTCTTTTCTTAAATACATTGAAAAATTGAGAAAAGAAAAACCAAAAAATCCTCAATTAATCGATTTTAATTTGCGGAATAAATTTTTTGGTTTTTTTTTATCGTCGAAAGTTTTCTTAGATTTTGTGGGCTTTCCAGTAGACACTGTGGCGCTATGCGTGCTGGTGTCCTTTTTAAAATTCGATTTCTTAACGGTTTTCTTAACACGACTTTTTACTCCAGTTTTACTGGGGCCATGGACATTCGCATGACTTTCCGAGTGATTTTTTATTGGTTTTAACCACTTGAATGGCTTTAACAGTTGTAGTGCGCTTCTTCGCCAATGTTTTATTAGTCGAATGACTCGATGATGTAAGTTTTTTATTCGATTTACCACGTAGTTTTGTGATTTTTTTGTTGTTTTCGGTTTCAGCTGATGTCCAAAAGCCTTAGCCGCCTGGGCTATATTATCCGAATTGCCAAAACACCTTCATTGATGTTTTGTCACAGTCTGCAGATATTGTAGGAAGAATGGACAAACATTACACGTGTTGCTTGGAATTGCAATTGGAGCGTATTAGGCTTTCCAAGAAAAGAAAATTCTTGGCCATATTCTCCAATTGGGACATCTACACATTGAATCGGAAGTCCGTTTCAAATCACATGTGGAAACTTCCTAAACGCTGAGACTCACTCAGACCCATTTTCTGATTGAGATGTTTTATGTTTTGTACAGAATTCTGCGGTACTAAGTATGGAATTATCGAGCATCACTTCTTCGCCTAAGCCAATCATTTTATTTAACACTGAAATTTTGTTTTTGGACTGTTCTAACATTTTTTTTTTACAAAAATAGCTTTTAAAAAAAGTAGTAGGAAAAGATTGATGACTTTTTATTCGGAATTTTTCTTTAAATGAAAGTTTTTTTGCTTTTTAGTACAATTCTGAAAAGTAATTCAATGAAGTGCATGATGAGGGGTTTCGAAGTTACGGCAATTTAACCCCAGAATGTAGATTAAATACACAGTATTTTGGCCAGTAGGAGTGGTTAATAAGGACAAAGTGACGTCATATCTTCCTGTTAACAATATATTCCAACATTTTCTTATATTTTCTTGCGCTCTTATGCACATTTGATGCTCCTTGATGTTGCTAGATGGCTCCTTACACACCCTTAAGCCATTATTTTCTTTAAGGATTTTACGTACTTAAAAGGTGCGCGCAACCAAAAGGGATTTATCTCGAAAGCACGTTTTCCCACCTGGCGACCACGATTAAGCGAAAACTACTTGGTTGATTTCGCTGAAATTTTGAGAGAATGTTCCTAAAACAAGCAGTTTTAGTCGATAATCAGCCAATAATTAATATTTTTACTAAGCAATAAAGAAAAAATAGGCAAAAACGCAGCTATTCGTTGACCTTTTCAAAATATTC
>QOCX01007348.1:0-10250 GCA_005959815.1 Sarcophaga bullata
GACTTTTCCTTGTTACAAAGTTATACAAACATTTCCTTTTACTTTTTTCGTTTAATCTTAAACCGTGGCTAAAAGCCACGTATCAGCACTGCAGGATTTATGCAATAATTACCTGTAAATAAACAAAAAGAGGAAAGTAAATTAATAAAAAATTAAAAAAATAATTAAAAATTAAAGCATTTCTTATTAATAAAATCTACTTTCATGCCGGTAAAGCATTTCTGAAATCAATTTCCTTTTTATAACTCCTATTCATGCATTCGCATTGTGGATAGTTTATAGGAGAAGGATAGTTTATAGAAGAAAGACAAGAGGAAGTAAAGTGCACATTTTTTTCTTGTAATGGCCAATCTAAAGGGTGGACCATTTTGGCTATTGAGTAAATCTCGATCCTGGAGAATAGGGAGTCCTACTGTAATATTTTTTTGAGTGTATCATTGAGACGTTAAAAAAACCGGCATCAAACTTCTTCTTTAGAAGTTGGCAAGTAACTCAATGCAATTTTGCGCTCTTTTTAATGAACATTGTTGATGTTCGTGTCCTATAAGTGTAAAAAGCCAAAGATGTTCGAACCCTGGGGACTATTGGTGCCGACGTCTGGCGCTAGTGTTTGAAACACAGACTAATTTTTAATAATTCTGCTCAACTACGACCTACTAGGCTACGGCCATTTCGGGTGTCATTTACGATTATGAATGGTTAAACAATCGCGTAATAAATAAAAATAAATTAAACTGGATATAAAAGTGGCAATTCAAATGTGGCCACTTCTAAAGCTTTACGTCGTGATCATGATCGTCATAAGCGACTCAATGTCGAAAATATTGCTTCTCTGGCGAATAATCAGACTTTGTAGCGACATATTTAATAATTGTTACTATTTTATGGCTTAGTATGGCATATTTTACATTTTTATAGGGTGGGCCATATGAAAGTTTAAATTTAAAAATACAATAAAAGAAAAACGGTTTGAAATTTTGCCAAACTTTATTTCTTTTGTTGTGAAGTACAATTGTTCCGATTAGAAATGGATTATTACTTCTTACATATAAATGCAACGGTTGTCCTCACTGTAGTTCATTCGATCGGACCAAATTTCGTAAACTTTTTCGAGTGTTTGGGGTCGTACCTCGGCAATGGCATTATAAATGTTGCTCAAATGTCTCTGGTTTGTTGGCTTAACAGTTTTCTTTAACCGAGCCTCTCAGAAATTATTCCTACGGTGTCAAATTACAGTTTCTTAGCGGCCAATGAACCCACTAGTTCGGCTAATTAAATGGCAAACAAACGTTTGACGAAATAAAGCGATTAGGGTATCTGGACTACACAATCCTGTTGAAACCAAACATCGTTCACATTAATACCATGAAAAGCGGGTACAAAACATCGGTTATGTAGTAAGTGTCTCCAATGACAGTAATGGCGGCTAGGTCTTTATTTAAAAAAAAAATCAAAAAAACTGTCAATGATGCCTACGCTTTACAAGCTGCATCAAACAGTCACTTGTAATGGGTGCATTGGCTTCTGTAAGATGGCATGTAGCTTTTCTCAATCCCAAATACGGCAATTTTGATTACATAGCCATGAAGATGAATATGAAATTCATCCGAGAAATGAGGTAATGAATCGACAACATCGTGCACTTGCTCATTAATCCAATAAATCCCAATGTTACTCAAGCGTAAATCGTTTCATTACTTTCAGTAGAGATAATAGACTGAATTCTGTGGCAGAATAGAATGACAGTATTGCCAGATTTGAAATAACCGATGGTTCAAATTTAAATCGATAGATATGGCCCAGCCCATGTTTATTTTCGAGAATTACTGTTTACTAGTAATTCCCACTTTGTTTTTTCTATTGTAACACAATCTAATGTCAGACAAACAATCAGGCAATCACAAACACCCAGAGGGGAATGCGGCCTTTTTGACTAGTTGTCTGTCCGACAATAGCCGCAAACTTTAGGCAACATTTCCATGAATTTATTTCAACATTTTAGTTTGAGAAAGACATCAAAAAAAAAAAAATCTTAACTTATAACGCAATAACGCATTTGTTTGCAATTTTAAGTTAATGTTTAAAAATTGTTTTTCTGTAGATGCTCCTCGACTAACGTTAAATTACAAAGTGAACTATTTAGTGTAAGATTTACTGAAACATTACAGAGCCACAACAACCATGTGTTTGTGATAAGTGAGTATGAAGCACAAGCAGATATTGTTGACAGTTTCCAAAAATTTCAAAAGTAGGTAAACGTTTTTATTACAAGCCCGTTCATGCGCTGTCAATGGCTTTACTTAACATATACGAAATGCTAGAATTTTTTTAAAACGAAATAAGAGTGTTGTTCAGTGGCCTTGGTGTAGTTCAAACCTAGTTGGCTGTCCGACAGACATCAAACGTACGCGTGGAACGTTAAAAAAGTTTTTTTTTTCAAACGAAAAGAAGAACTTTGAAAGAAAAAATAAAACTCAAATAGAAACATCAGCTTAGGTAATGCTCAATAAGATTACAGTACGACAATTTTAAACTACATACGGTTTACTGTTTAAGAGAAGGGTAAGAAGGCAAATAAGTAATAACAAAAGATGAATTTTGCCAAATTTGTATAGCAGGTAAATAAGAGAGTCATCTAAGCAATAAAGAACTTGATTTTATGGAAACAATCATACATTGAGAAGGCATAACTTTTCAATTGTTCTAAACTATCAGCAGAAGGAATCAATATTCCAATGCAAACTGACTGTTCAAGACATTGGGAAATTAGAAAATTTTTAAACAGTAATAAGATAGAGAAAGAAAATCTCTAAAGCAATAGGTTCATGCTGAAAAAGAAAATTATTCTGCGTTACTGGAAGTACTTCGAAAATGAGTCCAAAAGAACATCTTTGTGCAATGGTTTGGTAAAATTCGCTGTACAGTAATGCCATTTGTTAAAAACTACTCTCTAGAAGCTTGGCCGTAGTCTAATAGGCAGTCTATTGCCTTTATTAAACTCCAGCTTAGACATGTCAAGCATAACGAAATATATTCAGAAAGTCTTCTGCAAAAACTCTGAATGCAAATAAAATTGTCATGAAAAGCTATTACGATCTATCGTTCGCAAGTCCGACATTAAAATTAGGTAGGTAGGTTGGAGTGGTAGCTTTGATAGCAAAAAGGTCACGTGAGCATGGCATAGCGGCCGTTCTCAAAGACACAGGTGAACAACAGTGCCAGTACTAAGCGCAAGTTCCAACCTAAACGAGGGCCCAAGGCTGCAAATAATGGTGTGAGAAGCAAGTTAAGTAATTCCCGATTTGAAGGGGGTTGTAAGATGACAATTACAGTCAGTATCTCGGGAAGGAAGGAATAGTAATGAATATCACGGTGAATTAGGTAAAGTGGGAAAGCTTAGGAATAAAAGCGGTAACCAGCAGATCTACTATGGTACACTCAAGCTCCCTATAAATAATTAAAACGTTTTTTCTTAATTTTTTTAACGAATTCTCTGTTTACATTTTCCCTTTTCTAAACACTAAAGAAATATCATGTTTATTCAATTAAAAAAACAATTCTTTATTCTGTAAAACAATGAAAAAAAGTGTTTTGTTTACCAACAACAACAAAAAATGTATTTAAGATCATTGTTCATTCATGTTTCAACCAATAGAAAAAATATTAGAAAAAAAAAGAACAGAAAAAGAACAAAAATAAAAAAAATGAAAATAAATTCAATTAGCTCGGTGTTATGCGTAGGTGTGTAAGCTATTATTGAATACGAAAGAAGCACAAAAAAGTAAGAGAAAAGAGAAAACAGAAGGGAAAGACCAACAACGCTAAAGGTCAATAGCATTTAAATAATAAAACTTAAACTCTGTATTAGATACACGCCATACACACAATCACGCCATACGATATTGGGGGAATTTAAATATTTGTACGATATTGCAACACAGTGAGCGGGGTTCCAAAAAGAAACCTGTAAACACCTAACTCCAACTGCTTACCAATTTAAGGAAATTTTTTTGAAAAAATTTTTTTTTTCAATTTTAAAAATTGGCAATGAACTAATTTAATATGAAAATAACGGTAAATTTATTATGTATCACGTTTTTTTTTCCAATGTACAGTTTCCTTTTAACTGCTCAGCTGTATAATGTAATACACGAACATCTCGTGGCATTACATACCGTTTGCGTTCCGTTTTTATTTATTCAAACTTTAAATAGACAAACAAAAGGATAAAAAACACAAAAAACAAAAACTATAAGGTTAGGGTCAATATTGAACATTAGTATGTTGTGCGGAATTTTCAAATAAAATACGCGTTTTATGATTCATATCCACACAATACCACACAAATAAGCTTAACTTCGAATAAGTACCAGTCATACAATTGTCTGTGATTATTCAAAATAACTTTTAACTGTGTTAAAATGAAATACAAAATAATTAAATATTGCACGTGAATTTTTTTGTATTTTTTTTTTATCATATTTTCTTCACCGTTTCACCCTATCAATGAACTTCCAATATGCTCATGCTGCTAATGACAATAGTTTTGAAAAATATACGATTAGTTTATTATCATTTCGTTAAAAAGTTGAAAGGTTATTGAAAAAAAAAAAAAAAAAAAAAACTAGCATCGGGATAAGAATAAACAAACAAGGAATATTTTTTTTTCTTTCTTTTCTTTTTAGGTTGCCATATTACCTTGAAATATTCGTAGAATTTTACGCTTCCAAAAAACTCATCAAGGAAGACCGGTGAAAACTACGCCAAGTCCAACATATGGGCTTATAATGTCATTCCAAACTTTTTTGTTTTTTTCTAATATCCAAAAACAAGTCCGCCGAATGAATTGCGATTTACGTTTGAGCAAGAAGTGAGATTTACAGTGCACGCTAAAGTCGATTTTGCCAAAATATCATCTTTTCAGATGAAGCTGATTTTCATCTTCGCACTAGACAATCGATTTTTTCATACTCATTCTTCATGGTATTGATGTCAATGATGTTTGATTTAAACCGGATGGTACAATCGATTATTTGCATCAAATGTTTGATGGCCGAAATGCTGATGTCAATTGGCCGCCAAGAAGCTAGATTTAAGACCGTTGAACTATTTACTGTGGACCGTCGTTTTTAGAAAAGTTTTATGACGACAAGCCAGTGAGAATTGACCATTTGAATTCAGCATGAAATACCCATACACTCGAAAGACTGCACGAAAATTTGTCCGATTTCAATTTCAGAACGTTTTTGTTTTGATTGCATTTTCAAATTTAAACTTCTAAATGGCCCACCCTTTATACATACATAATTGATCATTACAACCTTGCAGACTGGATTACGATCTAGCTTCCCACACAACTTATATCGTGTGTGTTAATTTTACACATGAGTGGCGGACGACAGATTTCGGAGAAACTTTTCATAGCGATTTTATTTGTTCTCAGGGTTTTTGGGAAGAATCTGCTGAGAGGCAGACGCCGATAAAACATTTTTTCATACGCCGTTTTGTTGGAGATGTCTGACCTGGGGTTTAAACCGAGGCTTCATGTCTAATAAGCTAACACAATACCTACTGAACTATAGAAACTTCTGTTATTCTCTATTCATGTCATGTGAAAATTCTTGATAATATTTGCTGAGAAGAAGTCGTCGAAGAAAGAGATTTTCTTTATATTTTGTTTTGATATCCGAACTGGGGTTTGAACCGTGGCCTCAGGTCTAAGTCAACACACTACCTGCAAGACTCTGGTGCTTATAAACAGATTCAAGCATCACTTCGACTTTCTTCAGCCCCATTACCTATTTTCCTAGATTCCATACAATGCCCTGGTTGAATTGGAGACATTCAGTGATTGTTGATTGTAAATTAAAATGAATTCCAGTGATAGAGGTAATCGTGTATATAGACAATCAAAAAAGAGTTTTTTGCTTAATTTACTCTTTTTGAATAAGAGTTCTTAATAAAGGTTTATTAAACTTAAAGTGTAGAATAAATAGGGTGTTAATGTAAGTTCAATAAGATTTATTAATTTGGAGGAGCACAGAAAATCTTTATTAAAACTGAAAGGGATTAAGATTTTGTTGAAGTCAATACTGTTCTCAACACCTTTGATTTCTCTTTACACATACACTCTCACTATAATCACTATAATCACTTTAAATATTCTATCCATATAAACTATGTACGTGTAAAAAGTAATTAAAAATTTAAAGACATAAATTCTTGTCCAATTACAAGGTAATTTACACTTGGCGTATGTGTGTAACACATCAAATACATACACCATAAGTTTTATGTCAAATAACAGTGCGGGTATTGCCTAGTTTTTTCTTTGTGTTTTTTTTTTCTGACGTTTAACGATGATGACATTTAATGTTCAATGTATTTATATTCATTGGGAGTGCCGGCTTTCGGTTTTATTTTTTGTTTTTGTTTCTTTGCTTTTTTAATTGCCGGTCATGGGAATCATATCGATTTTTATATTTATTTTATGACACGTCATAGACAATTGTATGTCAAAAAAATGTTTTCATTTGTTAATCAATGTTATTGACGTTCTTCTTTTTCATGCCCTCTTTCCCAAAAAATTAACGGAAAATTTATTGTTGTTTTTGGTGTATTGATATATGAAAAGTAACACATTAATTTGTATGACAAGCATAATACGAATTTTGAATACCTTACATTCACATTTAATTACCCAAACTCAGTCTGTTGCATGTTGACTGGTAACATTACTTGGCAATTTTGTTTTTAACACCTATTTAAAGCAAGAATTTTAACAGCATGTTCTACTCATGTTCATATTATTAGCCAGCATAACTTCATGCCTGAAATACGTAGCTCACAACGGTATATTTGCCAAAAATATGCTTTATATTGTCCTTTCGTCTTGTGTAGTGTTTTAATTCAATTTTATTTTAAAATTTAAAAATTCTTGTATGCAAAGAAGTGTCTCAAAAATGCTCAATATGTAGGATATATGACGTCAGCGGTATTCGAAGGAAAGCTACACATGATGGCGGTATTCGGCAAGCCTCAGCAAAGTTTATTTCATAACATCTTAAACCTCCAAACTCTATCGTTGCCAGCAAATGCCTCAGAAAATTTTGAATTTATTAATGAGCCTAGCATAACTGTCATTCATGCTAATCACCTGAATGGAAAGCTTTCTATTTCAAAATCGAGATAAGTACTTCAAGTTGGATATACATGTTATAGGACCGTGAAATGCAGCCATTCAATCCGCACATTTATCGCAAGCAATGCATGCTCAAAATTAAGCTGCTATACATACGCACATAATTAGTCATTACAACCCCTAATTCGGATTACGACCTAGCTGATCATACCATTTATATTGTGGATGTTAATTTTATACATGAGTGACAGGATCTCAGAGTTTTTGCCAGAAATATACTGAGAGGAAGTCGACGAAGAAATATTTGAGCCGCTTTACGTCTCCGAATCATGGCCTCGTTGGCTCAGCTTTTAACAAGTTTTTTATTATAATCTGGTAGTTAATTTCATGGCATTTGTTTCTTAAATATGATGTCTACTGCGGCTGCAAGTTACATGATCCATGTTATGAGTTCAATTCTTGTCTGCTTTCTCCAATAAAACTGTTCGTTTAGCATCAAGGATGACATGAATATCAGCTTCCAATGCTATAAAAGTTCTTAATTTGTCAACATATACCAATGACCTGTTATGTGTACATAAAAATTAAACTAGAGGTTTTTAAATTGTGCAAATTATGAGGGCAAGTAAACGTGTCTACTTCAGGAAAGAAAGTTACCACCGAACTGCAATATCAGTTATGAGTTAAAGTGCGTTGAAGTGCGTCAAAGTGCGTCAAAATGCAATATTAGTTGTGAGCTCAAGCGCGTCGAAGTGCGTCAAATGGCGTCAAACTGCAATATCAGTTGTGAGTTAAGGTGCGTCGAAGTACGTCAAATGGCGTCAAACTGCAATATCAGTTGTAAGTTAAAGTGCGTCGAAGTGCGTCAAAGTGCGTCACTGTGCGTCGCTATGCGTCACTATGCGTCAAAGTGCGTTATTTAGTTAAAACCTTGTGTTTAGCTGTATCGAAACTAAAAAATTCAGTTCAGTTCAGTTCCCAGTGTCAATACCCAACAAATGTTTCGATTATTTCCAAAGTCGTTGGTTTCAGAAGAGCTTTTGCGTTAAACATCTTTTCTAACTACATGGAAAGGTTCTCGTCCTATTAGCAGGACATTTACTCCTCGAAACATTATCAAGAATTTTCACATAACATGAATAGAGGATAACAGAAGTTTCCATAGTTTAGTAGCTTATTATACATGAAGCCTCGGTTCAAACACCAGGTCAGACATGTCCAACAAAATGCCGTATGAAAAAATATTTCATTGGCGTCTGCCTCTCAGTAGATTTCTGGCAAAAACTCTGAGAGTAAATACAAAATTGCTATGAAAGGTTTCTGAAAAATCCGCAGTTCGGAATCGACTTTACACTGTAGGTACCGCCACTCGTAGTAATACACACAACATGAGTGGTGCGCTGTAATCGTGACTGAAGGGCTGTTATGACCAATTCTGTATGTATTTTTGCCTTGAATAACCCTGCTATTCTTATCCCCAACAAAAGTTTAAATTGTCTCCAACCTTGTTGGTTTGAGAAGAGTTTTTGCCTCAAAATAGCTCTTCGACTGCATAGAAAAGTTCTGATCGAATTAGTTGTATGGAAGTTCATTCTTCATGACCCTGCAGAAAATATTTCAATTTCCCTAACATTAATGATTCAATTTTCACAAACAATCCTATGCTATTATCGAGTTGATCTCATAAAAGCAGAGTTCGGGGTTGGTCACATGAGTTGAATTGAGCGCATCTTTCGATGGCATCTACTTGTGCTTGGGAGACTAATACAAACAGTCTATGAAAATCAATTTGTTTGTTTTTGTTTCTGTAAATGTTAGAATAATTAATTTTAGTTGTTTAAACCCACATCCATTGTAGCATAAAATTAAATCTTGTACTCTGTCCAGTGTTTGCTGTCTAGTATCATAAGTGAATTAAAAATCTCATAATTTCTCTCGCATACATTTTGCGTTCACATATATCAAGACATAAATGTCAAATGGGAGAAGAAGCAGTATACGGAAAAATAAACGGAAACAATAAATACAAAATAAATAAATATCATGAGTTGTCATCATCATGTCATGCCATGACTGTTGTTATAGTCAAAACAGACGAAGTATTTTATGAAAAAGAAAAAAAAAAATATTTAAAAAAATAGGGAAAGAGAATCTAGTTGAGTCACGAAATGATGCACTGCATTGTAATTTGTTTACTTGAGTTTTCTATGTTTTTTTTATTGTTTTTTATTGTTTTTTTTTGTCTTATTTATTTAATTCTGGCTTTTTTTTTTTGTTGAATTTTTTTTCTCTTTTGTGGCATCAAGAATGTAGGAATACTTGCCATGCACATAATGACATTTCGTGTTTGGTGGAATATTTACAATATTATTATCAAATGTTTGTCTGTTTAAATGTTTGTTTGTTTGTTTGTACACACATACCAAAGTATGAAAAATTAAAACGAAATATTTTTTTTGATGAACATACACTTGATGATTTCAAGCGGGTATGTTTTGGGGGAAAAAAAGGTGTTTGCGCCATGAAATTATTCAATAAAAACATTCCCTTTTTTTGTTGTTGTTTTTTTGTGTTCTTTTTTGGTTGACACATTTTAACGGGTTTTCACTAAATTTAACAACAGCTTTTGGGAATAATTATGTTCCTTTTAGTATCCAGCAAACATACTACGAGTCATAATAGTCACTACATATGTCCGTTATATTAATGTTTAAATACATATTTAAGATTTGGGCTTTTGGGTTCGCATATGAATGATAAATCATGTGTCAATATGTTTGTCAATTCGCCTTAAGATTGTAATAGGTATTGTGCGGCCAATTATTTATTCATGAATTTATTATGTACAATGTATGTATGTATGGCATGCCATTATAAAAGTTAAGTTAAGAATTTATTGAGGTCACCAAGTCAGTATGTGCGTTGGTCATTTATTTTTTTTAATGCTTATACCCATAATTAATGTCAAATTGACTTGTGGATTTTTAATGAGTTTTTGGTTATCTTTTAAAAATTTTAATACGAAACATTTTTTATCGTTTAATTCTAATGTCATGTGACATTATAATTAATTTGTTCTTAAAGGGTTTTTGAAATTTATTTAAAATAT
>QOCX01007349.1:0-10250 GCA_005959815.1 Sarcophaga bullata
TGGCAACTTGTAATATAAACAAAATGAGCAAATACAACAAAAAAATAAGCCAGTCATTGCTACTGCGTTTAAAAAACTTGTTTAAGTGAACAGTTTTATCGGCACTGCTCCGCTCCGACACTTCCATATTTTTGAAAAACTTAACTTTATTTTATCTGTAAGTTGTAATAACGAAATAAGTTAAAGGTAACCTTATACTTCCCTTTAGCTAAAGGTACCTTTAACTAAACCCAAGTTTAACGGCAAGTTGTAATAATGGCCCTAAGGGTCAATTTATAATGTCTGCCTTTAAACACACCATTATGGCATGCCATTTTGGCATATGGGAAGTTAATGCACGATATTTGATCTGGCCAGACGTTGGCAATCTATTTTGAGCATTTGAAATTGGAACTGAAAATCCAAGAAACACTGTTTCAAACTCAATTGCTTCGTTTGAATCGAACATTGATTAAAAACTGTTGGAAATAATTGACCAGACATGAAGTTGTAACACTTCCTCAAGGCTAAACTTGATAACATATTAATGGGCTTGTTAAAAAATAATCAAAGGGTGGGCTCTTTAAAAGTTTAAATTTAAAAAAGAAAAAAAAAACAAAAACGATTTGAAATATTGCCAAATTTGTTTCCTTGCTGTAAAGTACAATCGCTCCGATTAGAAATGGAATATAATTTCATTCATATGGCTGTCGCGACTAGCCTCACAATACCTAATTCGATCGGACTAATTTTCATGCACTTTATCGAGTGTATGGGGTTGTGTTATCTCGGCAATGGTATCTGGTTTGTTGGCATAACACTTTTCTTTAACAGTGCCCCACAGAAAATATTTCAATAGTGTCAAATCACAGCTCCTTGGCTGTCAATTGACATCACCATTTCGGCAAATTATACGACTATTTAACGTTTGAAGCAATAAGTCGATTATAATATGAGATGTGTGGCCAGTTGTATCATCCTGTTGAAACCAAACATTGATCGCAATAATGCCATATAGAGCGGCTACAAAAAAATCGGTCATTATGATGTGATAGTTGTCGCCATTGACCGTATTGGTTGAGTCGTCCTTATTTTCAAAGAAGTATGGGCCAATGATGCCTTCGCTCCACAAGCCGCACTAAACAGTCACTTACAGTTTCATCCGAAAAGATGATTTTTTATTCAACAAATCGATATTATAGTACAGTTTCCCGTTGGCACAGTAAATTCCAACGTTGCTCAAGCTTAAATCGAATCACTACGTTCAGTGGAGATAATATACTGAATTTTGTGACGAAATAGAATGACATAAGTATTGCTGGATTCGAAATAACCGATGGTTTAAATTTAAACCGATAGATGGCCTACCCGATACATATGAATTTAATGAAACCTTCTTAATGATGATCGTAATAGAAACATCAAAACTGGCTCAAGTTTGATAGCCCTTCAATACTATATCCTGTCCATGGATTTCCGTGAAACTTGCTTCAGAGACTGACGAACCTACGTTTGATAGAATTTAATACTTTTGTTTTCCAGAGCCGCACAAAGTGTGTGTCAATGGCATGGAATTTATTTCGCTACGTCCCAGTACATGCTCAGGACTCTCTTAATGTTATATAATGTTTTTGCTTCACAACAAAGATATGCAAGCATACATAGAACACTGTTTTTTAATAAGAAATGCTACATATATTTTCTCACTCAAATTTTATTTTGATATTTATTTTCAAAGAAATAATTAATCGTCCTGTAATCCGGCTGAGTCACTGTCTTTGATCTTTTGTAGGTCATTTGTGTCATTTCATTTCTCTTCTTCATTTTCATTACTGGCGTTATCCTAGCCTATGAAATATGAAAACTTTTATTTTGTACTTATTTATACATCTTTTAGTTATATTATCATGTAGTGTGCAAAAAAAAAAAAAAAACCAAAAAGAAGATAGAAAAATGAAAATAATTAAATATAAAAAGTTTGACCAATATCTGGGAATTTATTTTCCATTGCCGTTTATCTAAACTTTATAACATGATCGATCCTTTCGATCGCAGAGATAGTTAAAGACCAAATTTTATTTTCTTTTTCGGCCCATTAATTTAACCAATTATTACTAAATGCCACAAACAAATTATGGTCTATGGATGTTTAAGAAGTCGCCCTTGTCCTTGTCTTACATTTATTGCATGGTCAATGCCCGTAGTCAATATATCGTAGCACTCGACTATTTTAACTATCAACTGATGACGTATGACGTCGCGTGATGATGATGATGAAGACAATGATGATAATAAATTGTTGCATCCTTTATCCTTAAATGTGAATTTTGAGTGTGTGTGTGTTGTGTTGTGTGTTGTTTGTGTATTAATATTGTTTGCCTGTATAAATACAGACTCAAACGAACGGATTCATACAGATATGTAGAGTGTATATGATGGACAGTCTGTTATCCTTTGAATATTAAATACTTAATGGGATCACATCAACGGGCTCAACCATCTATGTGTGTAGCCTATCTGTAGAGGTTTATAGGCTACAGTTGACGAAATATTTTGAAAGTGGTTTTTATGTTTTTCTTTTTCATTTCTGTAAGGGATCAACACAAAAACAGACGTAAACTTTGTGTCTCACATGCATGTTCGTGGCAAAAGATTAAACGGAATATTTAAGTGACTGTTAATAACACAAATCTATAGTCAAATGAAGATATGAAAATCAAAAAAAAAAAATATTTCTTTTATAACAGAAAGACATACGATATCCCAATCATGTCCCGTAGTTATAAGCAGACACAAAGGGATGCAACAAATTCTTGCCATACAGTTTTGTTTGGTGATCTAGCTTCAATCGGTTGCATTGTTTTTCGATCCGACTATCATTTTTTTTTTTGTCGGAATCCAGTCTATGGCAGTTTTTCACACCATTTCCTGTTGCAAGTCTCTGTGTGCATTGTGCGTTGTTAAACACACAGGTTGGTACTTGAAAATATGTCCCGGTCTTACAGTCAGTAAGGTCACCTTTATTAGGGATATTGATTTTGGTATTCAAAGATAGAAAAACAAGTTTATCAGTTAATTGAAAATATTTAATTTTCTGCGGCAAGTATTATTGGCGTAATATAGTAAAAACCAAGAGTTTTATTGTTCTCCAGGGTATTCATAGCCTTTAAGTTTTCAGTGATATCAGGAGGTTCTATGAATATTTCCGGTCTACTGCTGTGAGTTGAAAAAGAGCAAACACTTACGGAATTCCCAGTGGGATTCGATTGCTTACTTGGGTAGTATTGTTTTCCTATTTCCAGCTGTTAGGTACATCGGTAGACGCCGTAGTCTAGTAGGTCGTGTTTTGGCTTCTTAGACGCAAGGCCACGGTTAAATCCCCGGTCAGACATTAAAAACGAAATGTGGAAAAATATTTCTTTGGCGACTTCCTCTCAGCAGATTTCTGGCAAAAACTCTGAGAGTAAAAATAAAATTGCCATAAAAAGTTTATCAAAAGTCTGGCGTTCAAAAGCGACTTAAAACTGTAGGTTTCGCCGCTCATGTATAAAATTGATGCACACAACATAAATGGTGTGAGAAATCCGAAGGGTTTGATTTGGTTGTTGTGGTAGTGTAGTGTATGTATATTTTAAGGGTCGCAATGAACCAATAGATCTCTAGATGGAGGCGTAAAATTGAATGTGCAACCTAACCTAGCCTAAGTCAGCTTTTTAGGCGTACAACATTACCAAAACCTGCAATCAAATATCCTCACATCTATGCGGAGCACAGTTTTCTCATCTCAGCTACCTTAGCATCTTCCGCTCACGGTCAACCAGAAACATTTAATGGATTTTCTGAATTGTTGCTGGAGTGAAGTAAGGTTCCTCTGATATTTTATAGTCGTAAAACTAGGCGCTTCGGTTCCCAGAGTAGAATCTGCATATACTCGTATGTCATACACAGAAGGTTGGTTTTTGTGTTAATTTTTATCCTACAGTTTATCCTCAACTGCAAATGATGTCTTTTAAAAGCATTTTCATAGTAGTTCCAGTCACAGCTTTTGTCAACAGATTGTTGTGAACAGGTATTGGAAAAAAATGATCTTTTTCTCATGTACACAAACATACATGTTTGATCGTTACAACCCATCGGCCAAGATTACGTTTTAGTTTTCCACACCACTTACGTATGTTGTGTGTGTTAACGTTATCCATAAGTGGCGAGACCGACAGTTTAAAATTGATTCCGAACGACAGATTTTTGAGAGCGGCAGTTGTGTTTGAGTTGTATAACGTGGGGTTTGAAGTGTCCCCTCACGTCTAATTACTCTACTAGACTACATTGTCTATTATGTACTTCAAGATATCAGAGCTGAGTTTCGAAGTCAGGGCACTTCCACTAGACCATTGCGACCATTAGAATCCTACAGAATTTAACACACTTCAAGATATTGGTGTTCTTCAACTGAAAGTAGTGAATTTCTCATGTTTTCAAAACCATTAATGATGACTTAAAACAGAAAAAGCAATTTGATGCCTTGAAATATAAAATTAATACGTATTTAAGACAGTTGCCACCTACTTATCACCAAATAAAGTTTTTTCAAACTACAATCGTAATTTGGAATATCCTTTGTAGGTGGAAAAATATCGCCGTACATGGTATTATCGTTAATGGTGTAGTCTTAAGGCATTCGTATTTTATGAATTTCCTTTATTGAAAGGGAAATTGTAAACAAAGAAAATCAATCCATCAAAATGTAAAAGAAACAAAGGCAAAATAAATAGCGAAAATAGAATAGAATTGAAAGAAAAAAGGTAGACACGTACGGTACGTAAAGTACAGATACAAGTATAAACACTAGATACAATATTTATAATTATGAGCTTTCCTTTACTTTTTGTTTATTTCCAGTAAGCTAACAGCTACAAAAGGTTCTTATAAAACAAACGTAGAAAATTCTTGAACTTGACATAGAATTCTTTGTAAATATTAAAACAAACAAATTCTCATACCAAAAATTATTATACTTGATGAATTATTAACCTTAATAATGCCTATACAAATAATAAATAATACTTATGAACGAATGAATGAATGAATGAATGAATGAACAACACAAAACACAAAATAATCAATAATGGTTCTTTGGCCACAATTACAAAAGATTCCATTTCATAAACACAAGGAGCACTGCATTCATCCCTTATATGTACGTACGTATATATGTATGTAATCATTTGGGCCAGACTATAGGCGAGTCAAGTTAGCATATGCAAAACACAATACATACATACATCCATACATATATATTCGTATACCTTAAATTATATAAAATGCCAATAAATTGATCAAAAGGAAAATTACTGCCTNNNNAAACAGAAATGATTAACGACTTTCTTGGATTTCAATAATGTTACACCGGCAATGAAAAGTAATAAATAACAACAAACAATAATTTAATTGGTTTTAAAGGGTTTATATTAAATTCTAAACAATCTTTCATAACTAGCTTATGATCTTATGAAACAGTTTGTATTACAAACATCATTTAACAAGACTTTCGAAGCTCATATTTTAACTGCGGGTTTAAAGAGGCAGTATTAGCTTCTACTCATGTTCAATTTGAATTTCAAATATTGTGGGTAAAGTATCCACGAATTTTTGTTATTGTTTGCATATATCCTTTGAAAGAAAAGGTGCCACTAAGGCCAGTCATTTATGCCCACAGTAGATATCATTCATAATCAATCAGGTCGCCTAGGGAAAACCTCCCGATGTTGACAAAATAAATCTTCTACTTTTGCAACAATGTTTTATATTAGAACAATCATGACTGTTAGAATAAATGGGCGAGATCAGAGAACCATCGTGTCTTATGGACTCCACTGACAGTGAAGGACAGTATTCTTCCTCTTCCTTAGACCGACAGCTTCCACAGAATCATTAGTTCCACAGAAATCTTTCGTGTTGGAAATGCCTATTAAAAGCGTCCTGGATCGTACAAGAATCGCCTTTGGTACCATGGATGCTATGCGATAAAGGACACAGAGTCCAGTTTTGTTCGCATACATGTCCACAAGGAGGTTGGTAATATTGCACGTATCTTCCTGCAGCCAATCAAAACATTAATAAAGACTATGCGACAAATAAAAGGAATCAAAAATGTGAGAAACACTCTGTCTCTCATCCTTCAACACTTACCATGTCCACAAGAGGTTGGTTAATATTGCATAGCGTACCTTCCTGCAGGCCAACACTATTGAGCCTTATGACACTATTAAGGCACAAGAGTGAGTCAGTCTTGTCCATACATGTCAGCAGAGTGTTTAGTAATATTGCATCGTACCTTTCCTGCAACCAAACGCATTACTTGAGCCTTTTGTTAATCTAGCGAGTGGAAAATTCAAATCTGACGCGATGGCAATCGGAATACCTATCTCCCTGACATATGTCCGAGATTGTAGCTTTCTATCTGGGCTTTCTGGTGAGCTCATCAGTTAAATGCGATTGGTTCAAAATTTTTCTGATAGAAAGAATGGACATTGAAAGTCTTTTTGTCGGGAGACTTGAATTACAGCCTGGCTAACCCAGCCAAATCGAAAGATGTTTCAGGGAAAATCCTTAACAAAGTGTCATGAACTCTGTTTTGATACATTGTAACAGTGGTTAGATCGTTTATAAGATAAGTTAGTATCAGGACACTTTAATAAGAGATGCCTCTAGTCCACCCTTTACTCTCTCTTGAGCGACCCAGTGTCAGCTATCAATTGATAATCTGCCGGTTCTTTAGACCGAACACCTGGATTGAATTCCAGAATCGAAGGTTTTTATTGCATGAAAGACAAGCAATCAGTATCAATCGTCCATAGTTGTCTATGCATTAGGACCGTCAATAATAATCAATGCCGGATAACAACTTTTGCACACCTTTTGTGTACACCTTTACAAAATAAATTCTACAATTTTTTTTTTGCTTAACAACTTGTGTGTGTCGTAGGACAGAATCAATTTATAGTTGGACCTGCCTATACCCAATTATAATATTTCTTAGCATACTTAATTTACTGACTATTGAAAATTGAAATTGAGATTTAAGATTGTGTGTGAGTGTTAGTGAACTGTAAATATTATCTAAATGACTTAGCATATCCTTTCACATATACTCATAAAGCAACGACATCTGTTATCTGTTATCGCTTTCATACAATTATTACTGGTAACTTTTGCATAGTAAATCTTTGCATTTCCAATAAAATTTATGAAAATTGTGCATTATCTTAATACCAATGTGTTGTGTTGTTGTTGATATAAAGGATTAAAATGAAGAAAAAATAATGAAAAAGAAATCGAAGAAGAAACCAAAAATTTGTTATCTACAATGGCTTTCAATTATATCATTAATTGACAATTTGGAAAGGAAATCCAAAAGGATATTTATTGAATGATAGAGAAGGATATCAAAGATTTTCCACTTTTTTTTTTTTTGGTTGCTCATTATTTCATACCAAGTAATTGTATTAGTGGCATCGTCTAGTTTAAAGTATCAAAACAATTTCGGCTCAAATAACAATGTAGCAAGTAAACATTATCCAATCATGATTGTATCATGGTTGATTTATATGTATGTGTACATACATACATTTATTACAGTTAGCATTGATATATGTATGTTGCAGCTTATGGCCTTACTGCAATAACTATTATTTTCGATAGTGAGTTTGAATATCGAACATATTTCATTGCAATTTCCCTTGTAACACAGAAGTAAATTAATTTTTATCAAGTAAATTCATTACTTTTTCATAATCCAACCTTGCAAGTGATGAAGTTTATTTGAATATGTCTTGTATCTGTCTCAGCTATTGGCGTTTGGCTATTACAAAGTATTTATGCAACTTAAATAAATGTTTCTTTTTCTTTTCGACTAGATTTTATGTCCTTATGGCGCTTGTAACCAAACCTATAATTTTTATATTATTCAGCCCAGACGAAAAAAATCTCAATCAGTTTATGATACTGCAAAGATGAGGCCTGATAAGAGGTACCGCTGGTATCAGAAGTCTCAAACATTGTCTTCTTAACTGTTCTCAGTTCTGACAAAGCAAAAAACCTTGGAGGGAGTACTTAGCAGAGATCATCAAAGAATCACTTTTCGCTACTCATAAGTACTCATGAAATTTTGAGTATGAATGACACAACAGTACTTGAAATTTAACTACTCTGATTCATTCGTACTCATTACAACGTTGATTTATAAGTACAAGTTGCATTGAGTATAAGTACAACGTTGACATCGAACTCATAACATTCGAAATATGTTTGATTCATACGTCTACTCATTCAGATTCATAATTTAAGAAAAATAATTATAATGCTCATTAATGATTCGAGTGATTTGAATCATTCATCAAAATTTACCGTCTTAGTTTTTGTTGCATTATAAAAAAGTAAGAAGACACACAAGCGAAAAACACAGATCAGCAAACAGAGCAAACACACAACATCCTAGTGATTATTGTAGTGTTCGTATGTGATTCATAATGATTTTGTGATTTTTGTATACGTTGAGTCATGGAGAGTAGAAATGAAAAACATCATACGTAGTGTTAAGTATGAGTATGACGAATACTTCAAACTTTGAATATGAGTAGTATAAGTATAATATTAAAATAAGTATGTATGCATGTAAGTAACAGATATTATGAGTATGATTCGAATCTATTCATCTTTTTGAATACTCATTGCTGATGTCTGGTACTTAGTAGGTATTAATATTGATTAGATTAACTTTTTTTTAATGAAGTGGGCATACAGTCACAGAAAGGAGTCTTGATTCATTTCTGTTAATTTTTTTGTAGTTTTCTAATAATTTCTAGTTGATATTTCTTATATTCACCGTGAATCTATTAGTTAATAGAACTCTTTACGTACATACCTACATACATAATTTTGTCATTGGAAACCTTCAGTTAGGATTACGACCTAGTTGTACACACTACTTATGTCATGTGGCGGGACAAGCAGTTTAAAGTCGATTCCGAACGACAGACTTTTCATTCCAATTTCATTAACTCACTGAGCTTCTGCTAGAAATCTGCAGAGAGGATGTCGCCTTAGAAAAATTTTTTAATTTTTTTTTTTGGCCATGGGTTTGAACCGTAACCTTACGTATAATAAGAAAATATATTACCTATTAGACGAAGGCGAATTCAATAGAGCTCTTTGGTCAGTATTAAAGCCCAGGTTTTTCCGCAACCCATAGTAACATGACAGGCAAGATCTATAGTCACAGCGCCTGAGTACGTGATAATATTAATTACAACAACTTTTGTTAAAAATGAAAAGCACATATATACGTATAGTGAGCCAACATATTAGCTATTATTACTGATTAACAGAAATCTTTAATCAGGATTAAAGCCCATTTTCTTACACAACCCATGTTTGGTATGTTAATTATAACAAGAACGGCAGGAGGTCAAACGAGGAATTTAAAAATACTTTGTGTTCTGGCTGATGGCTGCTGCGAGAGAATTTTGTTAAAAGTGTATATTGGACAAAGCCAAAGTCCAAAGGTACAATTTGAGCCCAGAGTTTTTGGGTAGACTCCATTCTGTTTACTTTTCGTGTTTTTTTTTTACGTCCCGATTTTCTGTTTCTTTTTCTATGTGGCGTATAGATTTTTCGTAGGAACACTTAAAAAGTGTTTTTGAGCGATCCAACGAAATCATTTTTGCAAACTTTGTCGTAAGCACATACATGGCTGTGCTATCCATTAAAAAATCTTTAGCTTCTTCTTCTCAAAACTTGATGACGAGCTTTCCTTGACTACGTTTCTCTATATTGCCTTTCATATTGGTCATTACAACCATCAAGTCAAGCTTATCACACCATCCGTCTAATTGTATGTTAATTTCATCCATGAGTGGCGGGATCTACAGTTTAAAAATGACTTCGAACTACAATTGGGAAACTTTTTTTGCCAAAAAAAATTCTGAGAAAAAGTCGCTTCAGAAATATTTTTTCATATTTCGTTTTGTTGGCAATGTTTGATCTGGGATTTGAACCCCCCGGACTGGTGTCTAATAAGAAATTTTCGTTCGTGGTCGATGAACTGGTGTGGTACACTCTTGCTGCAAAAGTTGCTAGGTAAACTGCATCGAATGTCTTTTAATAATTTCTTATGAGTAGTGGCCCATCTATCATTATCCTTTATAAGAACATTTTATAATTACTCGCATCTAGAATATTACGAAGATTGTTAAGCGAAAAATAAACAACGT
>QOCX01007350.1:0-10248 GCA_005959815.1 Sarcophaga bullata
AAGAATACTTTAAAATAGTGGATCTATTTATAAAAAGTGAAGAAGTGCTTGGAAATTAAGTAGTTTTATATACCGGCTTCCAGTATTTTTATATTTGTTTTGCTTTTATTTTGTTTTTTCCAGCTGTATTCAACATTTAAATGTTGATAGCTCTGATTTAGTACACCAAAAATAAGGTTGTATTTTATAAAACATACTTAAAACCAATTCAGAAAAGGGTTTAAGATCGTTTTAACACAATAATTTTGTATGGTAAAACCAGGTGTTGTTTTTGTTTTTAACGTTAAAACCAACTTTTGGGTTAAAATCATTCGGTGTGAACTATTACATACATACATACGAATAATGCCCTGCCTTAACATATCTTTTATTTGAGAGTCTACTTCCTGTCTATGCATTTGGGGTCTGGTCTATATTGTTACCTCATTAGGTAGAAGGTCTAGATCCCACTTTTGAATGGTCAATCTCACCCAGTAAGTTTGTTGTGAGTTTTTCTCTCTTCTTCTTTTCGAAATCGTCTGATACATACATACAATAACTTGGCCAATTACAACCTTCAGTCAGGATTACGGCCTAGCTTCTCACACCACTTATGTTGTGTGTGTTAATTTTATACATGAGTGCAGGACCTAGAGTTTTAAAGTCGACTCCGAACGACAGATTTTTGAGAAACTTTTCATGGCAATTTTATTTGCTCTCAGAGTTTTTGCCAGAAATCTGCTGAGAGGAAGTCGCCGAAGAAATATTTTGTTTTTCATATTTCGTTTTTGATGTCTGACCGGGGATACGAACCCTGGCCTTTCGTCTTATAAGCCAACACACTACCCACTAGACTACGGCGACTACGGCGACTTGAACTATTACACTCAACTACTAAATTAGAACCAATTGATTTTTTTGAGAAAAATCTGGACAATGAAACCATTAGACATCTCTCAGAACAATATAAGGAAGAAAAACTTAAGAAGGTTGACAGTTTAAACGGAAACAGAGCCAACCGTTTGATCTGCCCGATGCAATTCCTTAAAATAGAGATATAAGGAAAAATTACAAATTACAAATGGCTTTCACTATTTGGGAAAGAGGGCAATACTACTGTGGATACTAGAAATAAGAGGTACACAAAATATTACAAAACCCAAATGAATTGCAGATTCAAACAACAGATTTAATGTCCTTTTTCAGAATAGGTATTGTTGCTATTACTTTTGTGTTAATGCTGATGAGACGCTCTAGAGCAAATGAGATCACAACCTCTCAAATAAGCCCTGACAATAGATTCGTGTTCTATAAAGTGGCGCCCAAAACGCTAGAAGACAAATACCTCAAGATATTGCATACAGTGGATTTGGGGACGTTTGAAAATTGCTTTCAGAGCATACAGAATTACTTTGAAAAACTCAATCTGGTCGACGAACACGCCATTGACTTGATTTAAACCTGTTTGTTTATCTGTTCCGTTATCGTTTAATGTTCACAGGTGGTCATAGATTTCCTTCTGTGTAGTGGTCATCCATTATTCGCCACAGCATCTTCATAAAAGATCCGCCTCACACGGCCACCTTTCAACGTATGTGGAACCTGTTCTGACAGTCCTGTTCTGCCTAATTTTATTTCCCATGAAATCAAGTCATCACACCACTGATGTTGAGCGTGTTATTTTATACATGAGTGGATGCACCTTTAGAGTGGATGCACAGTTTAGAGTCGGTTCCGAAAGACAGATTTTTTGGGAAACTTTCCATGGCAATTTTATTTACTATCAGAGTTTTTGCCAGCAATCTGCCGAGAGAAATATTTTTTCATATTACTAATAAGCCAACACCTACCTACCTACTAGTACTACGGCGACTAAAGAAGGTTTACATGTTTTCAATTTGTGAAATATTATTATTGTTATTATTTATTAATTACAAAAATACAATTGTTGTAACTAATTTAAAGGGCGGAATACTGGCTACATAGGCCATCGATTCCGAAAATAAAATAAAATTATATAAGATTTTGTAGGCTATTTTCTACGATGAATTTTAAAATTAAATTTATATTATTAATACAGACAGAAGTTAGTAAGCTTGAGGGTGTTTTAGCTCCAAAAATTTTAATCCGGGATACGTTAAACGCAGGGCACTCGTCTAGAATGTGATTTACGGTAATATTCCTATTACAAGTCGTGCAGCGGGGATGAGATGTTTTATTTAAAAGATGTTTGTGGGAGTACTTGCAGTGGCCTAATCTCAGACGAACAATAATTGTAGTGACATTTCTCGTGCAAGTTTTCGGGTAGTTAGGTTTCCTTCCAAGGGGATTGACATTTTTGTAGGTGTGGTGATAGTTCGTGAAGATAATTTAAATATGATGAAATAACATTCCGGATATCCTTATTTTCCTATGTGGAATATTTAAGAAGAGGCCGGTTTTTAGCATCGACAGTAGCCGCATCTGCAAGTTCATTTCCGAGAATACCTACATCCGATGGGACCCATAAGAGATTAATTCTGTTTGAATTTTTTATTAAATCGTTTCTGATCTCGTTTATTAACAGCGAGTCATATTTAGAGTTAAAGATAGCTTGCATAGAAGGAAGACTATCCGTACAAATAATAAATTTTGATTGTTTTTTTACGGCATATTTAACAGTCTCCAATATGGCTAAAGCTTCTGCTGTGAAGTTAGAACAGTAGTTGTTTAAGTGTCCGATATAAATAAGATCGCCGTTTTGATGAATAGTTGCTAATGTAGTAGAGCCAGACGATTTAGAGCCATCCGTGAATAAGAGATTTCATTTATTTTTAAAGAAATAAATATTTGTTTATAAACCTTGGGTGGCGTATTAGCTTTCGTGAGATCAATCATAGATCTCATACAACAAGATTGTTCTAACAGCCAAGGGGGTTCCGACTGTTGTTTCGAGTATATAGGATTTAATTGTAGGTCAAGGTTTTGTGCTAACTTAGAACGTCTAGCAATAATAGATTCTATTCTATTCCTTCTCTTATATTTGAAAACCTTTAATATTTCACGATATAAAACTTTATTTCTACTGATAAGAAGCTTCGGAATTAGTTTGTAAGTTAAGCAAACAGTACGGTCCTCGATGGAAGGTAAACCGGCTCCAGCTAATATATTTGTAATTGGGCTTGTAGGGAAAGCTCCGATGCTTCGACGGACTGCAGCATGGTATTGTGCCTTAATCAATTTCATGTGGGATGGAGCACACCATCCATAAATTGAAAGACCGTAATCTATATTAGCTAGAAGGATAGAACGACTTATATTAACTATTGTGGAGATATGAATGTTGCAATGTTTAGAGGTAAGGAACTTTATAATGTTTAATCTAGAGTTGAGGCTTTTCCTGAGCTGTAAACAATGTTCTTTAAAGGTGAAGCTTTTATCAAAGATAATACCAAGAATACGTAGGTAATTTACTCGTTTAATTTTGAGATTTTTGTATTCGACGTCAAACAAGTTGCAGTTCCTTAATTTACAGATATGTAAAAGACTGCACTTTTTTTAATAGACAGTTTGGCGCCTGAAATGTGGCCCCAGTTATCAATATCTCTCAGAATATTTGTGAATGCGTGTTCTATCTGCTTATGAAGGGAAATAATTTTGCTGAACTGATTAAAGGCAATTATAAAAAGCACCACAGATAATGGAGAACCTTGTGTTATACCATTATATAAACCAAAAGTTTTTGATTGTTCGCCGCAACACTCTAACTCTAAATTCACAATTGGTAAGAAAATTTTTGATTATTAAGTACATTTTTTTTGCCCAATGTTCCATCTCTGCTGAGTTGTTGAAGGCATTATATGGATGCCTACACGGTCAAAAGCTTTTTCAAAATCGGTGGATAGAATGTTAACATGGTTTTTGCTTGATAAAGCTCTTGAAATGAAATGCTGAAGGTATATAAGAACGTCGTCTGTACCATGCTTTTTCATAAAAGCTACTTGATTAATCGATATGAGATTGTTGGCTTTTAAGAACCACATTAGCCTTCTAGATATTAGTTTTTCTAGTGTTTTACTGATACAAGGTAATAGAGATATGGGTCGCGGTACCCAGTGAGAGCCGTATGATTGCTTTTTAGTTTGGGAATCGGAATAACAGTTGTTACTTCCATGCTTGGGGATAGATGTTGGATAAAAAGATGTTGTTGTAAACAGAGAGAAGCTGGTCTCTGGTCTCATTTCGGTAGGTTTTTTAACATCGGATACGATATGCGATCATCATGGAGTTTTGCCTTTGGCTAGATGAAATGCGTCTTCAAGTTCAACCATATTAATAGGTAGTTCTATTTTGTTAGCATTAGTGTTGGAAGATTTTGGATTGTAAGTAAGATTGCAAACGTCTGATTTAAGTTTATTAAAGTCTGGAGAGAAATTAGAGTCTTCTGATAGTGTAGACCAATGTTCAGCGAAACAATTGGCTATATCAGCCGGAGAAGAAAGTATATTTGGTCCTGATTTAATATATTTGATGGAGAGTGTATTTAAACCACCCATAAGAAGCTTTATATCATTCCAAATGCGTTTAGGTGAAGACGAAGGATTTATGTTAGATGTAAACTTTTGCATGCAAGCGGCTTTACTAAGTTTAACTGCACTTCTAAACATGGCATTATGCTTTTTGTAGAGTATTAGGTTATTTTGATTTCTATTTCTTTTAAAAATATGGAATAGGTCTTGTTTGAGTTTTTTTAACATTTCTAAGTCGCGGTTCCACCACGCAACGCGATGTGCTGGACATTTGGTAATAGTTTGGAGAATGCTGACATTTGCTGCTGCTTTGATACCTTTAGTAATTAAAGCTGCTTGACGATTAACATTCATAGCGTTATTTATTATTGGTAGGTTTTCTTTGCAATAACTTTGATATAAAGACCAGTTTGCTGAATCTATTTTGAACTTAGGCTTCCTACCATAAGAAGGAATGTTAGAGCTTTTTAATATATGAATTATAATAGGATAATGATCACTTCCATGCAAATCGTTAAGAGTATTCCAAGAACAGAAGGTGGCAATTTGTTGGGAGAGAGATGGTGTATTACTTATACGATGTATTTTAGGTGGTTTGTGATACTTAACTTTTTTTCATTAGTTAGTTAAATTAAGTATGTGAAAGTGAATTTAGAAATGTACTAGAGAGATTTATGGTTTTAATAAATATTTACGTAATTGTTTATTAATTGCCGTAAGAATGATTATTTAATATTGGGTGGTGTATTTTATCCTTCACGGTATATACGTGATGTGCCTTTGTTTGAAAAATCGCTGAGAAAAATAAGTGGGCAAGGAACGGTATATGAGTTGAGCCGTAACACACTTTGTGAGTAAATAGCAGATAAATATTCCGTTTACTTTTGTATATATTATTATAGTAAACAACCAACAACACGTAGTGCGAGTTTGATGTCTTTCACTCTAACAACAAATAAGCGCACTCTGTATGTTGTTTTGCAATCAACAATTTGCATTCTTTTTTACTCTGTTTATATTCACCACATTATTTATAGTTATTTTTTTTCTTGAGCATCTTTGGTTTTATTGGTATTTTATGTATGTTATGTTTATGTTTTGTTTGGTTTCTTCACTGGTGCAGCGACTGGTTTGTTTTTTTAAATTCACTAAACTATACATGTTTTTTTAGATTGTTGGTATGGTTTGTAATGGTTGGGGGTTGTTTAATATATTTATAGTTGGTATGGGAATATTCCAGAAAAAATCCTCCTTTTATTGAGTTAGGGTTTCTAATATGGTCTTGTCATCGATCAAAAGTCGTGCTCAAAGGGAGAACTCAAATTAAATAATTTATTTTATTTTTGGTAGTTTGAGAGGTCCGGTCTCGAAGGACTCGATAATGTTTTTCGGGGTGGTAATTGGGGTGAATTGGTATCTAATAAATGATATATTATTGGTTTAGTCTGACCAAGGAATTACACAGGAGGTATTTAGAAAAATTATTGTTATAGATGACAGAATGTATATTTTACAGGATCGTTAACTCTTGTTGATTTTGGTGGGGTTTGATCGAGAATCATATGTTTTCGATGCGACCTTTTTGTCTTTCTTTTAGTTGTTATATTGTTGGTTGTTCTTAACCAACATATTAACTGTTTATTAAAACTTATTCTAATTGACGTGAAATGATTTTAGTGGGTGTGCCTTATACGTTGAAACAGTTGGGCTTTAGTCTTTTCTTTTGTTTTGTTCCTCTTTTCCCCTTGCGGTGTTGCCTCAGGATTTTCTTCTGATTCGTGTGTCTTGGGGTTGCTTGGCCAGTTTTTAAGATTAGTGCTCCTCATCATCTTCCTGCATCTGTGGTTTTTCTTGTTTACTAAAGTTATACTTCCGTGTGCAGCGCGTTTGTCTCGTTTTCTAGAGTTACACCTTCTTTTTTCAGACACTAGTACTTTCCTCTTGCTGACTGACTCCTTTGTTTCCTGCAGCCTTTTCGCCTTTTGTATAGAATGTTTCCTTCATATTTTTATGCCACCATTATTTTGTGCTGTGTTGCATTTGTCTTTCATTTCTATGTGCTCGTTATCTTCTCGGTTAGTTTTTTTTTGTGTGTACTGTACTGTTACTAGTCCTATCTCAGAAGGGTTTTTTTGACTTACGGCTCTAGAAATCTTAATGGTTTAACTTCAGTAAGGTTAGTTGTTTTCGTGCCCTTAGAGCTGTCGTTGTGTACTGTCAAGTTTGGTTATGCTGCTAGGCATATGTGTTTCTGAATTTATGGGTCCCGATAATTGCTGGGGTTGGCAGCAAGCTTGTGTTATGACTCTCGTTGTTTTTTTTCTTCAGTCTTCGTACTCGGTTATGAATTTGAGTTAGCGATGCCTCTATATTGCTGAAATTCATCCCTCCCGATACGTCTGTCTTGGAGTTAATTTTATTGTCGTGCCGTTGTTGGCAGCTCGTAATTTTTTTAGATGATCTCTCAATCTCGCGTTTTAAAACCGTTCCGGATCTCTTTGAGGTTTTGGAAGTTTGGCTATGTGTGTTTTTTTCGTTGTTAGATGTGATTAGTTGTATTTTCTTCTGCACCTTGGGAGGGTGGTTAATTGACGTATGTTTTTTACATCCATGTTACAATGTGAGCGCGTGTTTAGAGTAGGCGGTTCGTGTTGTCAGTCTTGCTGGTCGTATGTTGGTTGATGGTGTGTGGTGTTTACTTGTGGGTATTTCTCTGGTTTTGGTTTTTTTTTTGTTTGGGAATGATTGATTTGGTGTTATTTTTATTGGTTATTTATTTTGTTAAGGGTAAGACAAGTCCGCATTTTGTGTATGTTTGTTCTTTTTGTTTTCTTTTTAAAACGAGTACCGGTCTATTTTTCCATTTTGTGTAAGAAATATTTGAGATATGTTGGTATATAATATGGCTGTACTATGGTTTCATGCAACGTGGTTTTATGTCTCCGTATGGCAATATTGTATAGTTCGTTTCTTGTATGGTGGTATTTGTGTTTTGTTATGTGTTGTGTCAATAGATATATAAGAGTGAGTATCGGAAATTATACATGAAGGGTTGAGTATATATATAGTAGTTGACATTTATTAATTTATTTAATTATGAGCTGCGCTCGTGTACAACCCTTAACCCGCCACTCATGACTAAAGAATGTATTAAGACCTTGGTACAATATATTCAGTAGTTGTGCTAAAAGCCGTGAGTAGCAGGGGACGTAAGTGTAGTATTATTGTTGCGTTGAACTAAATATCTACAAATTTTATTGCAAATATATTAATAGTATCTGTGAAAAATAGCGTTAATTGGGTAATAGTACTATTGTTTTTGCCGTCTAGCTAATGTTTTTTAGTTTTCTAGATGTTTTCACAGACGTAATTCATTACTATTAGTCGTTTTATTCGGTTGGATCTTCTTGATCTCGGGTGGTATGGTTATTTCAGTTTTGCTTGAGTTTTCTTAATATCCTTTTTTAATATTTACAGGTTAACGGTAACTTGAATGGTTTTGGACCGAGTTTGTTGTAGTCTTTGTGTAGAAATGTATGTCACCGTATCGTCGTAGGTTTGATATTTTTCGGTCTCGCCCTAATGTTGGGGAGACCAACCGTTTCCTAGGTTATGTCGGATTTTCCTCCGCGTCGAATAAAGGAGAAACCTATATCTCTGATCTTAGATATATTTAAATCCTTCCCTGAGTTGATTTTTGTCGAAATTTATTTCAAAAACGCTGAGTCCTGTGAAAGATTTCTGTTTGCATATTATTCTGGCACTATGTCTGTGATCTTAAACCGGCTCCTAACAATTGTTCTTTGTTTTTCTGTGTTACAGAAGTTCTGGTTTAAAATTAATTTTGCGCCGGGAGTCGACAGTTTATGTTGGGCAGAATTATGAATATGGCATCTTGCTCCCTAATAGGCAACTGAGATGACTTAACCGATCGAGGAAACGTTGTTGAAAATTGTTATTAGTCCGAGAGAATTTCTACCTGGTAGTTCGTGGCAAATTTCTTCTCTGTATAATTTTTTTGGATGCATTTCCACTTTAATGCTTCAAAGGTCATGAGTTTGTTTCTTCCATATCAGAATAACGGGGCGCGAAGAGTCGCGTAGATTAGTTAACTGAACTATAGCTTCTTTCAATGGTGTTATGCGTGATTGTCTAGTTTAAATTGTTGTATGGGGGGTTATTGTGGGTGATGATAATATCGATGACCTTTTCCGATCGCTATTCTATCACCTTGAAAAAAATAGATATCTCCTGGCATAAATAGTTTTCTAAGAGTGCCGGTGTCATGTTTTTTCGCGCTTAATCTATGCGTTTGCAAAACATGGGTGCGAGTATTACTCGGTGTTTTGTAGCATCATAAAATTATCAGTAGCTAGATTAATACAGAGAGAGCCGAATTTTTATGTGAAAACTGTGGTTTGTTAACCCCCTTGTTTCGCCGGCTGTACAGTTGTTACTCGGACTTTTGCTATAACTGTTTTGGCGAACACCCTCCTTTTACTTCCTAAGATGGAATTGCATAATGAGATTTTTACATACAACAAAAAGAGATTTTTGGAAGAATAATATAACATAAATATATAATGTCACTCTGAAATAAGTCGCAATAAATGTAAAGTATCTGTGACATGTTGTGTAAATTTAATTGTTGAACCATCATAATTGAATTGACAGATGTTTCGTATTGTTTTTTTAAAACAATCAATTATAGAATCTTTTATTCAATCTAATCAAGAGAACATATTAATTCTTTTCTTTATCAATTAATGAGCCCTCGGAGGAGTTTCTAACATTTGGACTGAATAATATATTTCAGACAAAGCTATATATCAATATTCCCAAAATATAACTGGTTAATCAAGATGATTCATATATGTTAATGGATTAAAAACATTAGACATATAATAAATATGTTAACAGAGTTTGTTTTTTGCAAAAATGTTTGCCTATCAATTAAACTGTATCGTATTCTATGACCAAGTCTTTAGATAGCACATCAACAACAACCAATTTAAAAAATAGAAGAACACACAACATAAAAACAAAACAAAAACTTCGTTTGATAAACAACAATAACAACAGCAATAAACAATTCTTATGTAGACCAAAAAGAACAAAAAGAAATAATGTCTATAACGGACGAAATAATTAATCCCCTATCATAAAAATAAATTTTTAAAATATTCAGTGGAATAATAAATGGTCTAATTAATAATTATCACAAACTACAACTAATAATTAAAGACCATCCATCCAGACATTATATCTATTTAAGAAACGCATATACCATATACCACAACAATAATATAATCATACCCTAAAATACAATGGTTTTTTTCATAATTTACGCAGTAATCAATACTGCTAAACAAGGCATTGTCAAGTTTAATAAAATCGATACCCCCCATAAATTATTATAACAAGATCCAAATACAGCTTCCATTGCAATTGAAATATAAATATTGGACTAAAATTTAATTTTATCAACACATATATCCCCACAAAACAACCTATTCTTGCAAATAGTCTGAAACATATTTTAAACGTAATCCAATCCTCCCCTTATTCTTTACTGGTGATCTTAACGCTTGGAGTTACACTTTGGGGTTCAAGCGAATACTAAATCTCGTTGGTAAAATTTTGGGAAATTTAATTTTAAAGTGAAGATCCTTCAATCATTCCTCAATAATGGCACAACCTACAAGGTCTATCCCCACTGCCATAAACACGTTTACACATGTGTGGATATACTTTATGGTTC
>QOCX01007351.1:0-10247 GCA_005959815.1 Sarcophaga bullata
AAAGAAAGTGAATAATAGCTTCCCCATTTTCAGTAGACTCACACCTATGGCAGAAGTTGTTAGATGCCAGCTATAGTCTTTCCGTGTGTCTTCTCTTAACGCAATGACCTTTAAGCGTGACCACTGTTGTCGCGATGGCATTGCGATTAGGTTTGAGAGGTTGTTTGGTATGCCTTCTATCCATCATGGGCCAAGTGAGCCTGACTGTGGAGCAAAATTCCCCATTGAACCAGGATAGGTTGACGTGCCGGATGAATTTTTGCCAAATTGTCAATTTAACTCAAGTTTAGTGCCATACCCGGTTCGATTGTCGAACCATACCCGGTTCGATTGTGGAACCATACCCGGTTCGATTGTCCGAACCATACCCGGTTTGATT
This sequence comes from Sarcophaga bullata, assembly GCA_005959815.1. Lineage (NCBI taxonomy): Eukaryota > Metazoa > Arthropoda > Insecta > Diptera > Sarcophagidae > Sarcophaga > Sarcophaga bullata. The sequence goes on from QOCX01007351.1 coordinate 380, forward strand.
GTTATTTCGAGAAACCTGTACAAACAGTAACAAACTGGCTTGAAGTAATCTTAGACTGCTGTTAAACGCCTTGAATATTCAACCCGACGAAAGGCCATAATTTTCCGCCATAAAAACACCAGTCAAATACTATATGTAAGGAGTGTACCTGCTCGAACGAGCTCATCGGTCCTACATTTGTCTGAAATGTCTCTGTGTCCAGAAACCCAAGCAAGTGAGTCACTGAAGTACATTCAGAGAACTTGTTTCTAACAAGTTTAGGCTTGATTGTAACGCTCGAGAGGGACCTAATAGTGGCTGGACTATCAAACAAGATTGAGATACGAGTAAAAGAAGTACCGGCAATGAGGATCCATTGAGCGCCCCGGTAAATAGTCATCACCTCCCCTGAATTACGCAACAGTAATCCGAAAGTCGGAGGGAAATGTTCAGTTTAAATTTCTTAGAGCGAGCACCACTTCCAACTCTGTTATAGAGTCTGAAGACGTCAGTGTACACGTCCAGAAATTTCGGAATAATGATCATTTTGGAGACCCAGCCGTCCCTACTGGGAATCACCAAAATTAAAACTTTTGTCCAAATAATATCCTTTAGGGAGATTATCGATATTAGATGGGGCCGGGGGATTACTATTACAGTTCTAATTCCTTTCAGGAAAATTAAAAAATTACAAAATGTTCCTCTTGCGACTTGCTGATAATTTAAAATAAACTTTGAAATTTATTTTTTGCTAATGTTTAAGAAGGTACTGCCATTGTTGTTTCCGTTGCTATTATTTTAATTCTGACTTCCATTATCAGTTGGGATTGCTTTTTTTTCTTTTCTTCTACATTAAATGGTTAATTTATAAGATAATACAACGCTACTATCATCATAATTATCCACCAAACGACAGCAACAACTAAAGAAAACTTTGTTTGGCACAACATTTGTCCTGATAAAGGATTTTTAAACAAAAATACGCACATCTTTTGACACGATAATTTAGTCCTTTAACGTTGTCTGAAGTAGCAATAGAAGTAACGAGTAAAAGTAAGGAAAAACTTTCAACTTTACTTAAGTATCTCATGGACTGTTCTCGTAAAAGTTTTAAATTATTACAGGAATCTCTACAGTGGCTCTTGATTATCATGTGAATAAAAAAATATTCATTAAGTGATGGTAAGAGTTTTACTTTGGAAAGATAATGAATATTAAACACAACAAAACACAACAAAAGGCCATAATTTCTTTCATAAAAACACTCGGCCTTACAAATACTATTTGTAAGGATTGTACCTGCCCGACACTTCACGACAGAAATAAATGTTGTTCGCTTAATTATACACTTTTTTAAAGTGTTGCTTGCTGAATGTTAAAACCGCAAGGTGCTGCGTTGTTCAAGATTGCGATGGTCTCCTGTTGCAATTAGAATCTGTCCCACAGTGACACAAGAGGCTCTTATGTTCGTTGCTCATGATTATGCGCAGCAAGACTATGGGGACTGTACCCGTAAATATAGAATTGGTCATTACAACATTTAGCCAGGATTACAATCTGACTTCTCACACCACTTACGTTGTTTCAGTTACTTTTATAGATAAGCGGCGGATCTATAGTTACAAGTCGAATCCGAACTACAGATTTTTGAGAAACTTTTCATGGCAATTTTATTTACTCTCAGAGCCTTTTTTCAGAAATTTTCAATATTCGCTGAAGAAATATTTTTTGGCAGATTTTGTTTTGTTAGAGATGTCTGATATGGGGTTTGAACTGTGTCCTCACATCTAATACGACAACACACTACCTGCAATGACCATGAACACTACGGTTAGGATAAAAAGTTACAAGTCTAATACGAGATTCATTAGATGACTCTGTGGCCTGATAAACTCTGTGATAGACACCTCCCTGCTTAAATGTTTGCAGATCTATGTTTTGCCGGGAATATCAAGCAACAAGACTGAATAATAAGTGTGGATGAACCAAAATGAATGTTACATACTCTATGGGATAAGAGCAATAATATTCGTTCGTGTTTAGAGTTCATGGCTATACATCCCTATATTTGACAAAGGAGGAAACACAAATGACTGGAACAATCGAACCGTCAGTATATTATCTGTCAGTCAGGCTGCCATTAGAGCACTTAGCGCTCACATAAAAAGCGCTGTGCCGATTTCATTTCTTCCACACATCATGGCAACTTCTTCAGTAACACTGCTGGAACAAATCAAGCTTATAAGTATCCCGTTAGAATTCCTGTTAGAGTGGGGGCCTTTCTCTAGTAGTTCCTCGATCTTCCTGATGTCCACAACTGGCCACAGCAGTTTTGAAATTAGGCAACCAAGAATGTTGGACATCCTATGGTTTGTTGAATTCTATGCTGCTTTTTGTAATTTAGAAAAGTATTCTTGTAGGGAGGCATACATATATCCTCTCAATCGTCTTATTCTCAGACATCTCCGGCTCTTTCCGGGCCAGTTCCTTCGTCATTTCGTTTCTATCTATGACATAATGAGATGAAACCCAATGCAAGAGCTTGGTGCGTCGACGTGTGCGATGTAGAGTCCATGCAACTCCTGACGTCCTTTGATTTGACAAGGTAGAATCCTAGGGCTTCGCTCAAGTTCGAAGGAGCAAGACTACTGGTTTCAATCATACATGCAGCTTGCTTAATAGCAAAACTCTTCGCCTTATATACACTGGTTAGGTAATCTTCATTAATTTCATGATCACATACATACACACATAATTGGCCATTACAACCCTTCAGTCAGGATTACGACCTAGCTTCTCACATCACTTATGTTGTGTGCGTTAATTTTACACTTGAGTGGAGGGACCTACCTAGTGTAAAGTCGACTCCGAATGACCGAATTTTGAGAAGAAACTTTTCATGACAATTTTTATTTACTTTCAGAGTTTTTGCCAGAAATCTGCTGAAAGGAAGTCATCGAAGAAATATTTTTTTTTATATTTCGTTTTTGATGCCTGACCGGGGATTTGAACCATGGCCTTTTGTCTAATCAGCCAACACACTACCTATTATTTCATGATCATATTCATAATAGAGTGGATTTTATTAAAAGTCCTTTTTATTTTACAGTAACCAGGCTAACGTATATTGCTCGCCTACAGCATGAAATATGTAAATAGTTCTGTCAGACTAAGACTGCTACATTTACCTTTTCATTCTATAATAATAACAAAAAGGTGATAAAATCATTCGTAATTCTTTACGTTTCTTTAAACTGTTGGGTTTGATCAAGAAACTTAAATTAAATCTTGAAAATGGTAGTCATTGCTTAGAGTTTTTGCTCTAGACTTAACACCATTAAAATTCGTATAATCTGATATTCAAATAAGCCTCATACTCTCCGAAAGACAAGATCAATGGAAAATTCAATGCATTGATCAAATCAATGCCATGCATCATCATAACATTTCCAGTTAAAACCCGAATAATTTAAAGATTTTTATGAGCCCAGCAAAGCTGTTGTAGCTTGTGGCAGAAAACAGCTTATGAAACCATAAAGATTGAATGTTTGTGCTTAACAGCAGCAACTACAACAACATTCATAAATACAAATGTAACACGTCAACTGTAACATGAGACTGGCAGGCAGACTTGCAACTATTCATGCAACGTTTATGCATAGACAAATTCGCATTCATAATCGGCATCGTAAAAAATTCCAATTTCTAAGACGATTACAATAATTGAACGTATCCATTAATAAGTACTTATGTTTGTTGTTGCATACGCAGTGGTATTTAATACTTTTAGCTTCCAGGATTAACGTAGGTAAATTAAAAAGTTACTGAAGTAAACTTTATGAAGCTAGAAAGTAAGTAAGTGATGCCAAATGTAGAAGGACATAGATAGAGTAGACTTGAGGGACAGACATAAGTGACATCCTAATCAGTAAATGGATTTCGTTGAAATAAAATCTGATCTTGATCAGACTCGTTGGTTGTATGAATTACTTATAACGACTTGGGCAGAGTATCAAGAAGCCCTCCAGCTCTTGATGCATGATTGAGAATACAATGCAACTGATCTAGCTGTCTGTGAAGAACTCAGATGTGACCAAAATGAACTCTGTAACTCCGCTAATTAAGCTCTTTAGGAAATACGTAATTGGTCATTACAATCCTTTAGTCACATTAGGACGACCTCTAATATTGTGTGTGAGAGTGGCTAGATCCAGAGTTTAAAGTTGATTTCGAACTGATTTTTAACCCTTCGGTGTATAGGTATTCAAATTTGTTTGATTTTGCTTATCAGTATTTTCACTTAGGTTAGGATAGGTTAGAGGGATAGCTTTGATAACAAAAGCTCACTAGAGCACACAAAGCGGACCGTTGGGATGCCATAGTTGAACGCAGACCCTGTAATGACCAACATCCTTCCAACTGGTTGGTGCGCTTTCTATCCATTGTGGGCCAAGTGAGCCTAGCAGTGGAGCATGTCTCCTCATTGACCCAGGATAGGTTGACGTCTCAAAATAATTTCCCGCGATGGCTAGCTTGAAAGACGTAAGTGCATTCCTAAATCGATTGAAGAGGATGCCAGAAGAAGTAAGCAGCCCAGGCGAGCTCGTTGGCTCTACAGTTTTCCGGTATGTTACTTAACTGAGCACCAAAAATTTTACTACGATTTTACGTGTTCAGACTGAGGGATCTAAGTACCCATCATTTGATATATACTGAACTAATCTCAGAAACATGTTATCATAAAGAAAGAAACTTTTAAGAAACTTTTCATATGGCAATTTTATTTATCCTCAGATTTTTTGCCAGAATTCGCAGAAAGTAAGTCGTCTAAGAGATATTTTTTTTTAATTTCAGTTTATTGCAGATGTCTCACCTGGTGTTTGAACCATAGCCTCACGTCTAATAATCCTACTAGAGTACGGCAACTGCATTCTATAATAACTTGACAATACTCCCACGTAGTAATTTTTTCTATTACGCAGAAATTTACCTCACTTAGCTGCTGCTGGTATTTGTATTGCATTTTACTCTACAACAGAACATATACTGCAAAGTGCATACAATTTGTATGCACTAGTTGGCGCAGATATCAGCATCTGTGCAACTNATTCGTATGCACTAGTTGGCGCAGATATCAGCATCTGTGCAACTGTGCATCACATAAAAGTGCAACATAATTGTACATTGATTGAATCAGCAATGGAGTGTTTGCTGTTGTACGTGTGTTGTCAGCTTAAAGGAACATTAAAATTAGGCTACACAGCAGGAGCCAAGTAGCCTAAAGCCAAACAAATAATATGCCAACCAGTTCTAACCGACAACTATGTCCATCCATACAACAGAGATTATAATCAAACAAAAAATGAAGTAAAGTGTACAGCACTACATCTCTAAAGAGTTTGTTTGTAGGAACGTACATACCTCGTATGTACGAAATTAACAAATTTTAGTGATTCGTACTCGGCATAATTTATTGCATCGCCAAGCCAACCAATTGATTGCTAAAAAGCAATGGAAATAAACAAAAATAGGATCTAGAATCAAGACGGAAAAATCAAATGCTGCACATAAGGCTGAAGAAGACGATTGTGATATTGTGGTCTTTCTGGTGGGCACAGAAAACAAGAACCCCTAAGGAAATGAATGAATTGCAAACGTAAAGATATCCCCTAAGGCGTTATTTATTGTGTAGAAAGTTATGATTTTTAAGTGTTGCACGGCAATGTTGCAATTCAACTGGTAGTTTAAATTGTTATTAAATTAACTTTTATTACAACATTTTTATGCCATAAACATGACTTTAATTACAGAACCATTTATAATCTTTTTCTTTTTATTTAATAAAAAATTAAAACGTTGATGTAAAGAAGAGAAAAATATTAAAAACAAAATGAAGTTCTTATTTCTTGAAAAAAAAAAGATAAAAAACACATGGTATCAGTTAAATAGGAGAAAACGCTTCTTCTGAGGGCCCCTTTTATTCGTTTCATGATGTTAGGAATTGATTGGCTAACAAGCTCCCTTCTTAATTGTCCCCTGGACAGAACAAATACTCTATGATTTTGGGAAGTACTTCGACATGAGACGAAATAAGAACAAAAATTAATAAGACAAACATACTCTTTTTAAAGAGGGACCATTTTATGGTTTTACCTTTTAAAAAACGTTTGAAATATGAATTCGTAGATTTCAGATAAAAATAAAAATAAATTTGTGTTCAGTTTTAATTAAATCCTATATTAATCACACAACTTTTGTGTGCCACTGTTCACAATTGATTCTGACAACAACAATTGCTTTATTTGTTATTCCCTTGTGTATGCCCTTTGCGATAAACAATAAGAATTACGAGGAAATTATTCTGTAGATCTTTGTAAGGGAGATCGTCAAACCACACACAATGCGTCTTCACACACGACTAACTAAACTTCTATTCCGACGTAAACAGTCTGATGAATGTTCTCGTAGGCGAAGGTTCCGATCTTCACTTTCTCTCATTATTTCATTCATTAATTGCCACACATGTGCTGTGTATTAATATTCGTTTTTGTCTGTCCAGAATGTTGTCGAATTTCATTTAAAAAAACCAATCACTTTATAAATATACTGTACTTTCAGAGTTTTTGCCAGAAATCTGCTGAGAGGAAGTCGCCGAAGAAATATTTTTTTCGTATTTCGTTTTGTTGGGGATTGAACTGTCGCCTTTTGTCCTACTAGACTACATCCACTACCTATTAGACTATGACCCGTTTATTATCGTTAAATAATAATAAAAATTATTTCCAATTAAATGAAATGATACATAATGATGGTTTTTATTGTATATAAACAAACTACAATGGCAATATGAAATTTAAACTGCGTTAAACAAAACGACTGTTCAGAAGTTGTTTGTTTTTCCAGCATAATTTTTGCCAATAGTCTGCATCATTTATTATTCGAATAAATATCGTTAGTCATTAAATCCACATGGAACGAAGACAGCATGTTGATATAAAAATATTTTTAAACGTTTATATTTCTAATAAATATAAAATTTAAACGTGAATAAGAATTAAAAATAAAAAATAAATGAAATTTAAAGTGCAATGTTATCAAAAATGAATTGGGAATTAAAACATTGAATTATTGAGAAATTTATAAACTTCATCCACTATAGCTCTATTTAAAATTAGAGAGGCGCATGTATGCGTATGATAATGAATGAACGTTAAATTACAAAAGTCTCCACAGAGAAGCTTATTTTTTTCCAGTTCAAATTAAATCAGTGAAAAACATATTCTACCAGCATATGAAAATCCTTAATACTTATTTTCATTTGAAGAAAAGTGCTAGCGTGCCACATTGAATGCTTTTCGGAAATATGACAGAATGCTCTTCAGAAGGACTATTGTAGGATAGGTATTTTAATTACATTCACCAATACCACCTACGGCTTCTAAAACCTTGGGTCTTATATTCGAAATCGTTCAGGACTTCCGACATATAGTCTGAGACATTGGTTTATAAACCACAGCCATATAAAACCCTAAAAATTCTGAAATCCCCGTAGTCTAGTAAATTAATTAGACGTGAAGCGCGGTTCAAACCCCAGGTCAGACATCTCCAACAAAACGAAAAAAAAGAAAAAAATATTCTTCGGCGACATCCTCTCTGCAAATTTCTGTCAAAAACTCTGGGAGTAAATAAAATTGCCGTGAAAGTTTCTTAAAAACTTGTCGTTCGGAGTCGATTTAAGCTATAAGTTATGCTGATCTAGATAAAATCACTCTTTCAACATCGGGGTAAGGAAGCCAGGTCATATGGGTTGTAATTTTCTTTTGTTTTTTTTTTAATTTTATTTTTTTATTTTTGTTGTGAAGTACAATGTTCCGGTTAGAAATGGAATACTATCTCATTCATGGGATGCCTCGACTGCCTCACAGTACCTCTTTCCATTGCACTAATTTTCGTGCACTTCTCCGAGTGTGTGGAGTCGTATATCGGCAATGGCATCACGAATGCTGGACTTTAAACACAGAATTGCCTATGGTTCGTTGGCATAAAACAATTTTCTTTAATGGCACCTTACAGAAAATAGTTCAACGGTGTCAAATCGCAGCCATCAAACTTTTGACGCAGTAAATCGATTGTGGCTTGAGATGTATGGCAAGTTGCACAATCCTATAGGAACCAAACGTCATTGACATCAATACCATGAAGAGCCGGTAGAAAAGATCGGTTATCATGGTGTCTCCCTTGACCGTAATGTTTGCGATGTCCTCAAAGAAATATGGGCCAATGATGCCTCTGCTCCACAAGCCACATTAAATAGTCACTCGTAATGGATGCATTGACATCTGTAAGACCACGTGTTGGTTTTTCGAGCTCCAAATACGGCAATTTTGCTTATTAATGTACGCACCAAGATGAAAATGTGTTTCATCCGAAATGATGATTTCTTTTGGCAAAATCGACATCTTCATGCAGTTTCTCGTCGGCCTAATGAATCCGAATTTTTCTCAAGCGTAAATCGGTTCATTACGTTCAGTGGATATAATATACTGAATTTTATGACAGAATAGAATGACATATGTATTGTCAGATTCAAAATAACCGAGAGTTCAAATTTAAACCGTTAGAGATAGATAGTTTTCACTTAAAATTCATCAATCATTTGTAGAATGAAGAAAAAAGTGCATTCTTATGTAGAGTGCATAAATAATGGACACAAAATTATGGTAAAAGAGAAAATGTTTATATTACCACACACATTGTTATAAAGATACTGTTTGGAAAGAAAAATTAAGGTAGTATAGCTACACTAGCCCTCCTTATCGTCCTCTTTACTAGCTGTGCTGCCGTTTATTTTTTCTTTCTTTTTTCTTTCTTCTTTTGTTCAGCAGCTTTTGAAAAGAATTTTCGTTGTTGTTCCTTTATTTTATTTTGTTTTTCTCATGAATGATAAAGAAGCAACGACAAAAGAAAATGGATGCGTTATTGAATGCCTGTGCTTAAATATTAAATGTTCCAAACAAACAAAAACGAACCTCAGCTTGTCTTTATATTTGGCACTTGCATGCTTCATCTCATTTTGAGTACACAATTGAGAAAAAATACTCCTCCCCACCAGATGATTGACTGGATATGTTGCACCGTCTCTTTTATTCACCATTTGCCACAATTGTTATCATTACCGGCAGATTGAATGGATTTTCTGTATCCACTCAGTAATGGGACAATAGCTGAATGGGCAAGTGAACTGATATGCTGTTAGCGGTAAACTCGTAAAGAGACGTTGATTGTCATTTACGTAGAAAACCGCACAGTTTTAAGATGACATTCAAATCCTTGCAATAATAATAACGAAATTAAGAATGAAATGAATAAAGTTCTGTTGGAAGAGTTTTATTCTGCAGCCTTTTATGAGAGTGCTCCCAATTGTCTGTTAAAACGTACTGTTTGGACTGCTACATGTAAACGGTGAATGTTTAATGTGGCTTATAATGTTTTAAGAAAACTGAGGCCCACAGTGATACTGCTTAAGGTTGTAGTGTAGTATACGCTGAAGACTTAAGATATTGCGGCAATTTTCATTTCCAATTTCTTGTTATGGGCTTTTATTTCTGCTCTCTCTTTGTTTTTTAATTTTTTATTCGATATCGGCAGGCGATTAAGGCATGACAACTGCTACGGTGAATAAAATAAGCAGGAAGAGATGAAAAATTTCAATGGAAGGAATATTAACATTCAACAATAATAGTTTGTATTGCATTTATAAACCAGAAAAACTGTTTAATTTGGACAATTAGGACTAATTTATTAGAGCAGGTTACCGACCGAACAGAAGCTGTATAGATCAGACCAATATTCTACGTCGTACCATAATCAAGTAATCATTAGAAAGTCG